>CABHPQ010167755.1:16104-47988 GCA_902168405.1 Peromyscus aztecus | reverse complement strand
TGAGGCAGGCGGAGCGCGGCTGAGGCAGGCGGAGCGGAGCGCGGCTGAGGCAGGCGGAGCGCGGCGGCACGCTGCGGCTGAAGCGCAGTTGTAATAAAGACCAGAAACTGAGCTATTACCCGCCGAAGAAGAGTTAGTGAAAACAAGATCTTAATCAAGAGCTTGGAACAGGGACGCCTTTAATCCCAACACCCGGAGAAGGAGCCATCTCCGTGAGACGGAACCAGAGCGGATCTGAACACTCTGTCTGAGGCCAACCCAGGGCCCAGCTGCTGATCCTGCAAAACCCAACAACTTGGAGGTGCAGGTGAGACTACCCCGCTCAGCTGAAATCCATCCGGGAGAGGATTCAGAATCCTACAGACTGAGATCTGAGGAAACGAGATCAGCGGAGGACTCGACGAATGAGCAAAACGTGACCTGAGAACACAGAAGGCGGCACCACCCAACCACCGAACCAGATCACCAGAATCGTAAGTACACACCTCACCGGCTGAGAACAGGGGTGGTCATCTTGCTCTGGGAACCAGATATTTAGTTTCTCATTTCCTGGTGCTTGAAGTTTCTCATTTCTGAGGCTTGGAGGTGTAGGCCTGAAGGGCTAGGGTCTTACACCATCTGCACTGAGCAGAGAAAGAGATGAGCAGACACCAGCAGAAAAATACAGGCAACAACATAAAGACCTATATGACAACACCAGAACCTACCGACCCTACACCTGCAAGACCTGAACATACCAAGGCAGAAGAACTCAATCCTAAAAAGGATTTTAAGAAAATGATAGAGGCCCTTAAAGAAGAAATAAAAAATACCCTTAAAGAGGAAATAAAAAATTCCCTTAAAGATGAAATGAAAATCTCCATTAAAGAGGAAATAAAAAATTCCCTTAAAGAGGAAATGAAAACCTCCATTAAAGAGGAAATAAAAAATTCCCTTAAAGAGGAAATGAAAAACTCCATTAAAGAGGAAATAAAAAATTCCCTTAAATAGAATCTAACAATACCCTTTCCTATAAAAGGACAAAGACAAAAGGACCTATCTTAATTGGTTGTTGAGGCGTGAAAGGTATTGATGTGCATAAGTCACCCAGAGTTATACATGCACATGGTTATAAAGCTAAGTAGACCCCTGCTGTTTTTATTTTCATTCTTGTGATAGAATATTCTCTCCATGGTTCCCTGACAAATAGTAAGTGAACGGTAAAGGCTATTTGCCCTCTTTTGGTTCAATCATCATGAAAATAAATAAAGCATACCATAAATTCTCATAGGACGCCAACCGCATAATAGGAAATATATGATCAACATAATCTTAAAAAATTTATTTAGTACAGTATAGTTGTTGTTGTCTTGTTTTTTGCTTTTGACTCTTTTGGGGGCCTGCCACCCAGCTCACCAAAAAATATACACAGAGACTTATTATTACTTATAAATGCTCGTCCTTAGCTTGGCTTGTTTCTTAACTAATTATCCCACTTACCTTTTGCCTCTGGGTTTTTACCTTTCTCTATTCCTGTATATCTTTCTTTTTTACTTTGTATTCCACATCTGGCTTTGTAGCTGAGTGACTGGCCCCTTCTGATGATCCTTTTCTAAGCAATAGTCTACTCTCCTCCTTGGGAAAGTCTCCAACCTGGAACTCAGTTATAGCTAATGTTCTTCATACAATACAGGAACAGATATCCCATCCATAAATGGAAACATGCATGTCATGGGCAGGTGATGGAAGTCTAACTGGATGCTCTCTGGTGTTCTGAGGGAGAGAGCAGGACAAGGGTAGTTTTGAGGTCAAGGTCATGGCGGCAGTAGTGAAAATGACATAGTCCTCAGTAGGCTCATCTTGCCATGATATTTATGCTTCTTGCTTCTTTCAGGGCTTCCTTAGTGCCTACATGTATTTCCTGGCCAAGTGGGAATCTGTGAGCCTCCCGGTATGTTTTGACTCCTTGAGTCTTCGGGAGCATATGTGGGTAACAGAGAGCTAAGTTAGCTGATACTTGCTCCCGTTTCTTTTAGTCAAGAACTAATTGGTAATAGCTTATATGTGAAATAAATATCAAAGAAAAGATAGAAATCATGTAAATCTGGGAAGAAGGATCATATCATAGCTTGATAGTTAAGTAATGTTGCAGAGGGGGAACACATTGTAAAAATGTAATTGGTGGAGGTCGTTAAAACAACAAGTTCATATAAAGGGATTCATGGAGAAATGATGCTTTGGCAAAGTAGCTTAGGAAACTTTAACCTCACTATTTAGTCTACTTAAACCTTGCCAGCCTAACTGTTTTGCCTGTGCATGTATGAATCCATACCAGATGCATGCTTGGTGCCTGCATAGTTCTGTACCAGGTCTCTGCATACATATTATGGCTTCCAGTTTAGTGTTTTTATGAGATTCCTGAGCGTGCAAAAGAGTAGGTCTCTATTTCTTGTGTCTTCCCCTTGGCTCTTTTCCTTCTGTTTGTTTCTTGTCCAACTCTGATATATTAGTGTTTATCATATATTTTATTATTAAAAAGAAAGAAAGAAAGATACAATGACAAATCTGTGTGTTACAAAATTTTTAAATAGTTAGGTGGTAGTGATGCATGCCTTAAATCCTAGCACTTGGGTGAGGGGGACAGAGGCAATCAGATCTCTGCGAGTTCAAGGCCAGTCTGGTCTACAAAGTGATTTCCAGGACAGGCAGGATTTTTATACAATATAGTTTGATTGTATTTTCCCTCTCCCAACTCTCCCAGACCCTCCCCACCTCCCTTTACTATCCAATTTAATGTTTTCTCTCCCCCCCTCCCCCGACTCCCCCAATCTCATAAAAAAAATCAAAACAAAGAGCCAGTAATACAAAAAATGCCAAAACAACAAGAACAAATCCATAGAGTTCCTTTTGTTCTGGTCAACTGCTCCTAGGCATGGGGCCTACCCTGGAATGTGGTTGATGTACTCAGTGACACTACAAGAGAAAACTGATTTTGCCATTCCCAGCAAGTATCAGTTGCAGACAGCTTCTTAGATAGGGGTGGGAACTCCTGTCTAATTCCCCCTCACAGGGCTAGTATCCTGACTTAAACCTGTGCAGGTCCTGTGCATGCTGCCACAGTCCCTGTTAGTTCCTATGTGCATCAGTGTCCTTGGAAGATACTTCCTTTGGAGTCACCCATCACCTCTGGCTCTTACAGTCCTTCTCCCTTTTTTTCCACTAAGATCCTTGAGACTTGAGGGGAGGGCTTTGATGAAACATCCCATTTAGTACTAAGTGCTCCAAAAATCTCTCACTCTCAGCACGTTGTCCAGTGGTGGGTCTCTGTTAGTTCCCATCTACCACAAGAAGCTTCTCTGGGAAGGGTTTGAGCAAGGTTCTGATCTATTCATAGCAAAGGCTGATCTGGTTTTTTGTTGTTGTTGTTGTTGTTTTTTCTACATCTTCCCAGGAAGTGTTTTTCTACTATTAAGAACAATGTATCATTAGAACAGATTATTTCCCACTCGCTTGAATCCAGCCACTCTCAAGCACAGAACATGATGGAGTAGCTTATTTAGTTTAAAAAAAAAAAAAGTGGTTTATGGAGGAAAAAAAAAACCACAGTAGTTCTTGTAATGATTGGAATGAGGGGAAAAAAAAAACTCAGTTAAGAACAAGCATGCCTTAGGACTTGAACAACAGTAGGAGCTGTGAGATTTAAAACTGTAAAAGTAGAATATTACAAAGGAAATATAGGAAGGCTTAGAAAAAAAGAGGTAGAGAAGCATCAAAAATAACTTCGTGGTTTTAAGCCCTAACCTTAGAAGACATGCTGGTTATGAGACTCAGTTTCAAAGCTTCATGGAATTTAGAGAATAAGGAAGTGTTTGGGGGTGGGCCGTGTGGATGATCAACAAGGCGAGTACTATGGAGAGGTCAAAACAATGAATCAGCCTTGAAGAGTCTTTACATACTCTTCCTAAAACGTCACTGGTGACTGTCAAAACGTCCAGAAAGTAAGGAGGCCGAACTCAGACACCAGGAAATAATGACAGCGAGGAAGTGAGGTTACATGTATCAAATGGTTTAGGGAAGTTTGGAAATGGAGGCAAAGTTAAAAACATGAAACACTGGTTCACAATATTGATGTTGAGGAAGTAGCATCCTGCCTCATTACAGAACCTTGAGTAGCCTGAAAAACGGTGTCTTCCTGGAATGATGATCAACATTTCAATACCGAGTAACTATGCAAAGGAAGGGGGTTTGTTGCAGCATTTCTGTGCATGCATATCATGAGATTTGATCATTAAATGCCCCACTACTGCCTTTTCTTATCCCTCTATCCCCTCCCCCATCCATGATAATACCATTTTACTTTCATATCTTCCTTGACTCTAGATTCCACGTTTGAGAGAAAGCACGCAATGTCTGAGCTTTTAACATGATCTTTCACTCTATTCATTTTCCTGCAAACAACATATCATTCTTCATTATAAATAAAAATGTGTGTATGTATATATAATGTATGTATAAATACATAAAATATGCATATTCATCATCCATTTGTAACTTAGCTACCTTTCTATTGCTGTGATAAAGCATCATGAGCAAAAGAAACTTGGGGAGGAAAGGGTTTATTTCATCTTATAGCTTATAGTCCATGAACCAGGAAGTCAGGACAGGAACTTAGGACAGGAACCTGGAAGCAGGAACTGAGGGCAAAACATAGAGAAGTGCTGCTTACCGACTTGCTCCTAATAGCTTGTGCAGCCTACATTCTTATACATCCCAGGACCACCAGACCGGGTATAGCTCCACCCACAGTGGGCCTGACTCCCACATCAATCACTAAATCAAAAAAATGTCCCACAGGCTTGCCTACAGGCCCATCTTAGGGAGGCAATTCCTCAGCTGTGGTTCCCTCTTCTCAGATAACCCCCAGCTTGTGCCAAGTGGACAAAACACTAGTCAGCACAATCTGTTCTTGGCACCAAAGCTGATTTCATAGTTTGGAAATTGTGAAGCAATCAACATGGATATTCAGATTTATAGTAAGTTGGATTTGATTTCCTTGGAGGTACACCCACAAATGTATGGATCATATATTCCATGTTGATAGTATGCAAAATCTATTTTTAATTTTTGAGGAAGCCCCATACTGATTTCCAAGTCACTAATTTACTCCACATGCATTCCTTTACCCTCACATCCTTACCAGGAGGGAGAGAGAGAGAGAGAAAGAGAGAGAGAGAGACACACACAGACAGACAGACAGAGACATAATATTTGTGTTAATCATTTTTTGTCTGCCTGGAGTAAAATGGAATCTCAGTGCAGTCTGGTTTGTATTTCCATCATGACTACATCACTGAAAACGTTTGTGTACTTCTTGGCTATCTGTATTTTTATATCTTACAAGTTACCTTACCTGTGCTTCAGTTGGCAGAATTAACAGAAAATGTTCACAGGACCAACAGCAGTCTACAGATTCAATAAAATTCCAGTCAGTATTCCAATGGTATTCTCCACAGAGCTAGGAAAATAATTCTGTAATTCATATGAGAGCAGAAACAATCCCCAAATAGCCAAAATAATCCTAAGCAAAAATATCAATACTGGAGGCATCACCATATCTGACATCAAACTGTACTACACAGCTATAGTAAAATCAACAGCGTGGTACTAACACAGAAATGTAAAGATGGGTGGGATGGAATAAATGTTCTACAAATAATCCATGTAGTTACCACTATATCATTCTCAACAAAGATGCCCAAAGCATATATTGGTGCCGAGTTAGTTTTCTATTGCTAAACTAAAACACCATGACCATAAGCTTGCAATTATCTCGGACCATATTCCATCACTGGGCAGTGGGGGGGGGGGTGTCAAAGGAAGGAACTCAAGGCAGGAATCTAGAAGCCAGAGCTGAAGCAGAAGTTATGGAGGAATGCTGCTTACTGCCTTGTTCCTCATGCCTTCTTCAGTCTACTTTTGTATACAAGCCAGGACCACCTGCTCAAGACTGGCACCAGTCACAGTGATCTGGACCCTCCCACATTAATCATTAATCAAGAAAATACTTGACTGACTTGCCTATAAACCAATCAATTGGGCGTTCCCAAATGACTCTAGCTTGTGTCAAACTGGCACAAAACCAAACTACACCAATAGGAGAAATCATTCAACAAATAGTACTGGAAAAACTGGGTGTCTCCATGTAGAAAAAGGAAAGCACATCCACATCTTCCACTCTGTACAAAAACCAATTCTGAATAGATTAAAGCCTTAATGTAAAACATGAAAGTCATAAATTACTAGAGGAAAGCACTTCAAGATGTAAGCATAGCGTGTTGAAGCCTGAGGGCTGTTCTGAGCTGGTCTGCCCCTCGCACCCACCCCCATACTCCAAAGAGCCAACCCCACCCCTCACCATGGCCACAGAAGAGCTGGCTCCTCCACACATCTGAGGGGGATGATCCTAGCTGAGGTCCAGGCTGAACAACTCAGCTACCACCCAGGCCCACATCCAGTGCTTTGAGCTGACCCACCCCAACGTCTACCCCACCTATGACTTGGTGGAGTGAGTGAAGGGACTGGTCCTGTGGAACCATGGCTGCAGGATCTCCATGACTCAGGGAAACAGTAGGATATCGAAGGGGCGTTTCGGTGAGGGTCCAGTATTGATGCTGTACCAGAAGCCAGAGGCCTTGAACCAGACCAACAATTCAATGCAATGAACATTCTCAAGTAAAGCTGTTTGGGCAAAAGGGTACACTGGGTGACACACCACAGCTCCCAATGCCACTAAGATGAATGAACAGGTGATGGGGAGGCAGGAAAGATGGACGAACAAAGTGGTGTTTTGTTTTTGTTTTCGCTTTTTTAATTGGGTGATGGGAGGCTACAAGGGTGGAGGGCAGACATGAAGGGACTAGGAAATGAGTGGGGGCATAAAGTGAAATTCCCAAAGAATCAATAAAAAAAAAATATGTTTAAAAGAAAAAAAAGATGTAGGCATAGGCAAAGACTCCCTAAAGAGGGTTCCAGTGGGTCAGAAAATAATAGCAGGAATTGATAAATGAGATTGTATCAAATTTAAAAGGTCCGCACACCAAAAGAAACAACCAACAGATAAGACATCCTTCAGTATGAAAGAAACTTCTATGGCAGATATTTACTCCACTGAGGATCTAAAATATAGGGAGAAATTTAAAATAATTCAATAAAAAAATTGAATAGCAAAAAGACAAATAATCCAATTAATTAATGGGCAAATAGGTTGACATGTTTATTCTTAAATTCAACGTATCCTAGAAGGCACTGGCTCACCTCATTTCAAAACCCTTGTTGGCTTCATGGGTTCTGACATAGTCCTTGATGGTACAGGTGGAGTCACAGAAAAAAAAAATATGCATAAAGCAAAAAGCAGCCAAGGTCCTGACAACCGTTCTTCACACCTTTCTACTCTCTAAACAAACTCGCTTTTGTCTGATATAAAATCAAGACAAGGGAAGGGGGCATTTAACTCAGAGCTCGCGCACTCTTTCTTCCAAGTGCATTTTTTTCAACCTAGCTGTTTTATAAAGTCCAGAGGGCAAGCAAGGACTCGAGGAGCCGCAGAGCAATTACATGGATTTCTGCATTTGGAAACTTGGACTTTTCCAAATCGCAGCAATGAAAACAAAGCTTATATGAAAAATGACTGTCCTGCTGTTCCTTGAGTGTTTGCATACTGTTTCCCAGCAGAAACCCAGCCCCAGACTTGTGCACACTTCGAAAGGTAACAGACAGCATCTGGGGAACAGGACTGCAGGAATGTGACTCATCTCTTTTGTTTCTTGCCAAGCTTACCTTGACATTTACTTTTATAAACACCATCAGCAAGGACTACGCACAGAAATTATCTTTTGAATCTACATCTGGAGTTTTTCTTGGCTGCCACGTTTTAAACCAGCTAAGAGAGTTCCTCTCTTTCATTCGATAATAACAATTAGCAATGCACTGTGTCTCACATCTAGCTTCCTTTTTGACTAGGCTTGGTCTTTTTGTTTTTCAGAGCATAGGGAAATGAGAGCCCTTTATGTCACCTTTGTGTTCCACTCATCATCTCAAACATATATTGATGGCCAGGGACAAGGAACACCGGAGCACTGGAAATTACTTTGTTGCTGGGATGAGAGCTCAATTATTTCTTCTCTTGCTCATGTGGTAGAGTGTTATCCTAGAACTGGCTTCAGACGGTAGAGGTATACAGGCATTTCAACCTCAACATTATCTCAAATATGTTTAATTTAACCTGAATGATTCAAAGGAAAAGAATGGGTTTGACAATTATTCTGGGGGTTTTGTTGTAGTTCTTTTTAAAAATCAACCACACACCCCAAAAAAAGAGGTTCAAATGAGATGGTCTGAGCCAAAGATGGATTGGGGCTGTAATTATTTATACAAGTCATATGATGATGTTACATTCTTTTCTATTGTATGTTTACAAAAACTAAATTCACATTCTCAGCAGTTGTCACTCTGTATTCTCCCTGTGCGTTTCTTGCATTCTTACTCCTCAGTAATTCAGGCACACCTCCAGCTACTGGAACGCAATACAAATTGTTCCCACTTAAGATTACTAAAGGATACAAGGATTGGCCGCTAGTCCCACATAAACCCATAGAGAAGCTCCTACTCCTGATTTATACTGTGTTGCCATGCTCATAATGTCAGCTGAGCTCCGTTAGCTTAAATATTGCACATTATAATTTTAGATCACCTCCGTGATCCAGAGCAAAGAGTTGTGATCATGGTTCTAATTATTTGGCTGATTCAGAAAACCAAACAAGATGATTTGAGCTGGTTCTATGGGTTTGTCTGGTTTTGTCTAAAGGCCTAAATTGGTTGAATCCACTTTGCTGTACAGATCCTCCCATCTAGGGAGGGATAAGAGGACTCTGTGAAGCTGTGTCTCAGAAAGAAGAGGCTGTCACAGCTTTTTGGTATCTCGAGTCCATGTGTTAGAGTCAAGAATTTCCTTTCTGGAATATGTGAAGGAGCTTATAAGACACATACTGCCTGAGAAGCAGGACCCACTTGTCCCGCCTTACACTAAATGCACCTAGAAATCATTCTCTTTTATTTGAATTAAGTATTTCCTGGACTTCGCCATTTGTCTTGTATGGATTCCTGAGCCAGATACTTTCATAGGGATGATTGCATGGGAGATGTTTACATCAGTTATGCTGACAAGGATTTGAAGGAGATAAGGTGAGACATGGGGAAAGTTGGATTGGAAACCCAGTCTCAGCTCAGGCCTTGGTGCATCCCATAGGGTCCTCAGGAGAAGGACTGTCCCCTCAGATTGGAGCTGAATTGAAGCAAGGAGCCATGCCTCTGTGTCCACTCTTATCCCACCCCTAGACTCCAATCCACCAGCCATAGAAATTATGCTACCTCCAAGAATGAGATGAGGAGGGATCGGGAAGAAACTCAGTCCCCAGCACTTGTGATTCCCAAGGGGACAAGGTCCCAGCTCTGACAGCAGGTTCTGCTGTAAAGAACGTAGCACAGAGCACACACTATGGGAGTGGAGAATGAGAATGCAAGAGCACAAATCATTCCCCTTGTCTTGCCCCTTGTCAGAGTCCATTGGTCCTGGCACTACCCAAAGGCCCGAGTACACACACACACACACACACACACACACACACACAAAATCATGAAATTTTTTAAAGTTGATGGGATCATTTAATAATTTATTTTACTCCTTTATAAATCTACAATTCTTTTGTAGCCACGATTCATACTGAAAACAATTTCCGTAGAATAAAACATTACTTTCTCACATCAGTCTTTCTCAAACTGGGGAGAGAATTTTCAGAGGAGAGAAGATCCTTAGGTTGTGTGTGAACATGTATATGCATATGAGTATGTGTGTATATATATGTGTACCTGCATACATATCTGGGTATGTATGCATTTCTCCAAGGAGTTTGTAAGTTTTTCAAGTTTAAAAAACACAGGAATGATGGAAACACTTGTACTCAAGAATGAGAGACACTAGGATTTAAATCCCTCCTGTATTGCTACTTGCAAACTCTGCTCTTCCAGAGAAAAACAAATGTGTAAACATGTGACAGGTTTGATTTTAAGATTAAAAAAAAACTCAAGCATTGCTTCATAAAGGAAGATATTTTTTAAAGAAAGAAAAAATCAACCAAAACACTTTGAGTTTCTAAATACAACCAATGAAACAAGTCTGTGAAATCTAGATCTTAGGGAGTGATAGACACATAATAAGCATCAATTTTTTTTAGTTAAATTGTACCTTCTGAACAGAGGAAACACAATTGTGTAATAATAAATAACATCTTTAAATGCAAAACTGTAAGGAATACCTGCTATATTAGTGAGATTCCATTATTGTAACACACACCTGAGATGATCAGCTTACAAAGAGGAAAGGCTTACTTGGCTTCATAAATTTTATTCCATGGTCACTCGGCCCTTTTGTTGATGTGACAAGGGACAACATATCACAACGGGGAGTATATGGTGAGGCCAAGTGGCTGGCCTCCAAGCAGCTGTAATGTAAAGACAGACAGGCTCCCAATATCATGTCAAAGGCATGCCCTAAATCACTTCACTTCATCTGTAATATCTCATCACATAGAACTTCTCACCTCTGAACAATGCTACGCTGAGAACCAAGTCTTTAACGAATGAGTCCTTGAAGGATGTTGTGGGTCCAAACTATAGCACCTACCATCCAGAGAAAACATAGGCACTGGGAAGAAGGCTCGGTGGGTAAAGCACTATCTATGCAAGCGTGGGGACCTCAGCTCAATCCCCAGCGCCCATACAAAAGCTGAAGCTGGGAAGTGATCCCAGAGGTGTTGACACAGAGACAGGAGACTCTCTGAGCTTTCTGACAAGGTAGTCTTACCAAACTGGTGAGCTTCGGGTTGAGTGAGAGACACCGTCTCAAAAAGGAAGGTGGGGAGCCACTGAAGAAAACACCTGACATTGACCACTGACCGCCACGTGCACACACATGAATGCACGTCTGCACTTACCTGTTCACATACAAATATATATATATATATATATATATATATATATATATATATATATTAAGGATTTAAAGTATGTAAGTAAACACAGAACTTGCTGGCTAAGTATGAAAGTGCCTATCAACTCAACAAGTCAGTACAATACATTTACAGCATAGAGAAGGACTGCTAAGTGATAGGAACGGTCACCTTTAGGGGATTAACCATTTTATTATGACCAAGAGCAGTGTGTAAGCATAGGGGATTTTGATTTTGCTACTTTAGAAAATCTATTCTTTTTTTTCTTTTTATTTTATTTTACATTTAAAAAAAAAAACCTTTTATCATTGATTGCCAGAAAAACATCCTTTCTGCGATTATAACACCAGGATCTGATCCTCATACCAAATGGAGGTCAGGCTGAATCTGGTGTCAAGGAGCTCAGCCACCCAGCTGATGCATCAATCCTGTAAGGATGGGATGAATTTGACAGATTCAAGACAGAACTCACAGTTGCATTTCATTGGCTTCAAGGAGTTTCGCCCCCAATGCCCTACAATCCTAATTCCAAAACCTTAGATTCTGTGGCTGTCAGCTAGATCAAAAAGTCGATCTCTCTCTATCCCCCTGTCTTTTCTCAAGTATAAACAGTCCAGCTCCTCGAATTCCCATCAGATAGGAAACTGTGACTCTAGGGAACTGAGCCAAAATTAGCCAGTCTTCTCCTTAAAAGAAACCTCTTCTCCACAGATAAAATTCTATTTGCCTTGAAACCATAAGCTTTTTAACATCCAACATCGACACTAAGAAGTCATCTTTTTTTTCATTGCATAAGATAACGAAAAAGAAAAACAGACCTCATGTTTAAGACTAGAGTTCAAGGACCTCTCTCAGTCAAATCAGCCTGATAAAAATGGCTTTTCCAGGTGGCTATTTTTAGCACTCATCTTTCTCCTACCAAAATATGTTCTAACTAGTACAAAATGTTAGCTTACACGCAGTAAGACTCATTGCTCTCCAACTGTGCGATTAGTAAAAATAACTCCACCCAGCTACAGCGAATGACAACGGAGTGTTTGAAATGGTTCAATGAAACCTATTTCATGTGACTAACCAATAACTATGTCAGATGACTATGCCCAGATTAATTGTTTGAGCTATTGCTCACTGCATTTTATAAATGTATTGAATTTATTGTCAGCCTATGATTGCATACTGTATACATAGGGGATCCAATGGCCATCTTTGGTAGAAAAAAAAATTATATTCTTCTGTCCCCATCCCAGTTTTACCAGATGGTCCAAGTCAGCAAGTATTAGACATTATCTTTAAAAACACTAGTCAGTATCTGGCTCCATCATGCAAAACAGCTTTCTCAACGCAGAAGGGGGAAATCTTCCTGTAGATGTCTATGATACAGAATGATCAATGTAGGAGCACAAAACATGAATACCTTTGCAGTATAGTTCCTTCTGATTCCTATCATCTGATCCTGCCTGATTTATTTCTTCCCAGCCTTAAACCTAGGTCCTAAACTAGAGAGCTACTTGAAATATTCCCATAGCTCTGGTAAGGGGTAAACTGGAGAACCCTCCACCTCTTTAAAGGGAACAAATAACATAATAAATAATAGCCCAAGCAATAGGCAAAGAACATCAAGGCAACAGATTCAGCACTGGTTAAGATGAACTCAGGTTTGACAAGGTACCCATGCTTTGTGAAAACGTTAGTTTCAAGATGTGCTTTAGAAAAAACAGGACTGATTTAAAGGTGGAAGCAGGAAAGGCACTTGAGACTGAGGAAGACTAAGAATGAAGAATATGCTTTAAGAAAGCATGGTGTGTCCAAGAAAACTGGAAATCCAGTTTGGTGACTGAAATTAAGTATATGGATACTACTAAAACAGAAGGAACTAGAAAAGGCAGGTTTCATTAATTTGTGAAAAATCGAAAGTCCTTCAGAAGGAGGCTTAATTTAATTTAATAGGCTCTTGGAAGCAGCTGGTATTTTGAAGAATATATATATATATATATATTGCCAGATGCTTCCAGAAGATTATTCTGGCAAGAGAAAGAATGAAGCGGGAGGAGAGAGAAACATCAGGTGGTTGTTCTAAGCAAAATGTCCTCAAAACCTGAGGGAAAATGATAGTTCTGGTGAGGAAGGATGAGATAAAAGATCCAATGGCCATCGTGAACATTGGGTCAAGATGAAAAGACTTCTAATGTAATTGCTGAGCAATAAGCAGTCAAAGTTTTTTCCAACATCTTGAACCAAAAAAAAAAAACCTGAATAATTAATAGGCCGCAATGAGTATGAAAACAGAAAAAAAGTCTTATTTATGGAATATGCAATGAGTCTTATTTTATATTTTATATTTTAACATACCGTAGATAGTCATTGTGTCTCTACTTTATAGATGGAAATGAAGACAATGACTCGGATACTGGAGTAAAGGTGTCTATATCAGATGCCTCTCTTGTCCCACCAAAGATACTCGCAACAATTTCCATCTTTGTCCAACACCATGACAAATGTTGTGCAAGCTTCAGTAGGCTCTTCCAACAGCCCAGATCCCATGCAAACAGATCATCCTTCATCTTCTTCGCCTTTGACTTCCCTCGTGCCACGGAGGCAGATGCTCCCACCTCAAATGCTCAGAAAACACACAAGCACCACTGTAGCTCATGGAAGCAAACCATTTCAGAGGAATCCTTTGAGCAATGGGACATGAGAGTTCAAGGTTAATTTCTTCTTTCCAGGGTGGAGCAATAGCATCTCTAAGCTCAGGAGTTTAACTCAGCCTCTTGGAAGGAGGCCCTCCAAGACTGAGTGAGCAGTCATGTTGGATAAAAGGTGGTACAAAGACCAGCCCGGGAGACATCGTCGTTTGATTCTCTGTCCCTGATTCATTCTTCCCTTCACTCACAATGATTTCCTTGGGATTGAATTTCAGATCCCTTACCTCACCCTTTATTTTCTGGGGGATCTGATCGAAGAGAGTAGTTGAAACCTTAGCAACCAATGATATGTTGGTTGGTGTATTTTATAAACTTTTAGTCATTAAGATTGATATGATCACACACATGCATCTGCACACACACACAAATAGGTACACATGTGCACATACATAGGAATATAGCTCAGTAGTATAGCACTATCCAGCATGAATGAGGTTCCTTTTCTAGCATCATAAACAATAAAAGTAAAACTGAAGTAAGAATTAAAATGTTTGGTGTGATCATCAATGTTATTGTCACTGCAGATTTGTGCTCCTCCCTTCCTTTGAAATCGTATGTATCCAACCAGGTGTGACGATGGACAATATTGAAATATGACTTGAAGAGAGGTGAGCCAGTTCAAGTTCAAACTCCAAATGCTTAAAAATCCAGTATTTCTAATATCCCCATAAAATTATGTTTCCTGACTAACTATCCTTCTTCATGGTCTCTTTCTTTACTATTGTTACATCTAAATACGTAAATATATGGGAACAACCTGCTGAGTTCATTTAGTGGTGTAGTATGTTTATATTTTCAGAGCTGACTACTTGGTGTTGAGTAGCCAGTTAGGGGGCTCATTCCTGTGGAAGACTAATTCCCTCTTGTCTTAGGGTGTAACCCGATGAGATTTCTGTTTTCCAAGTTAGCGTGTCCATTTGTGTTACCACTATTCCGGCCTCATTTAGACAGCTATCTTGTTGAGGTATTATGGCTGTAGGTTCCCTGCCATTTTTAGGAGACACAATCTTGCAGCAGACGTCCTGGCCCTCTGGCTCTTACGATCTTTCTGCTCCCTCTTCTATGATGTTCCCTGAGCCTGGTCTGCATCGTGAGTTCCAGGCCACTAAGGGCTATATCGTAAGACCATCTTCAAAATACAAAAAAAAAAAAAAAGTCCTCCCTCAAAATGAAAAAAAAATGTTCAGATTGGCACATCCTGTGTCAGAGTCCAGCCTTGTTAGTATGATCCTTCCCTGTTAGCTTTTCAATGCTTATATCTACCTTGGGTCCCACATCCAGTGGCCTGGCCTTGTCTGGTGAGCTCTCCGAGTGCGATCCCTAACCTCCAGGGTTAGGCCAGGATATACATCTTGGGTGCCAGCCAGCCCCACTCGGTGACGGCCTGACTCCAATCCACCTATACCATATCCAACCACAAGGCCTAGCCGAGCCTGCATATCTTGTGGGGGACCCAACCTGGTGTGCCTACCTGTTCCTACCGTGCCCCGCAGACCCCAGTCCTCGGGTCTAGCTTTCGTCATACGGAGAGGTGCCATGCAAGCTGCCAAAGGATGGAAACAATACAATTAGTAGTCCTAGCCAGCTCTGATGCCTATGAAACCCAATCATGACCAGCATGTGGAGATATCCCTAAAGATACAATAGTGACAGTACAATCTTAGCAGTAACCAACAGCTGTCTAATTAGACTTATGGCCCACTCCAGAGGAGGGCCTCAAATACATAGCGATCTGCCTGCCATTGCCTCCAAAGTGGTGGGAAAGAAGGCAGGGACCACCATGCCTGGCCTAGTGTGACCTATTTTTAACTCTGACCTCTATGAAGGTTTGAACGTGGCAAAGGCCTGGTAACAGTGAAAACATTAAGTTCCACGCTGTCTCCTTAAAAATATTAATGATTTCAAGCTGGGCATGGTGGTGCATACCTTTAATCCCAGCACTCAGAGACAGAGGCAGGTGGATCTCTGTGAGTCTGAGGCCAGCCTGGTCTACAGAGCAAGTTCCAGGACAGCCAGAACTGTTTCACAGAGAAACCCTGTCTCAAAAAACAAAACAAAAAAATTAATAATTTTGTGTGTTAGACAGAGGGCATGCTAGACAAGACTGGGGAGTCTCTTTCTCTTCTCTCCCCTCCCCGTGTGTGTGTGTGTGTGTGTGTGTGTGTGTGTGTGTGTGTGTGAGAGAGAGAGAGAGAGAGAGAGAGAGAGAGAGAGAGAGAGAGAGATATGAACATAGAGAAGTCTACAATCTAATGAAGAAAAGTCATAAAGACACAAGAGGAATTATGACTGTAGATTTGAGCTAAGTTAAGCATCAAGAATAATAACAATGAATCATTATTAAAAAACCAGTGGCTAATCTTGATTGTCACCTTGATGGGGTTTAGAATCACCACAGAAACAAACTTCTGGGGATATCTGTGATAGATTTTCTAGAATGTGCTAATTCAGGTGGAAAATACATCCTAACTGTGGGTGGCACAGTTCCTGGACTAGGCTCCTGCTCTGAAGGGATGGAGAAAGTGAGCTGAGCTCCAGCATCCATCTCTCTGCTTCCTGATGCAGATGCAGTGTGGTCCAGGTACTTCATGCCCCTTCTGCTGTGCTATCCCCGCCATGATGGATTCCACCTTTGGACCATTAGTTACAGTAACTTTAAGCTGTTTAACTTGGCCAGGCATTTGTACCAACAATGCATGAAGTAGCCAATATACACATGTAGAAGGAATATTACCATTAGAAAACTTGGGTTGGAGAGATGACTCAGCATTCAAGAACATTGACTGCTCTTCCAGAGGACCCGGGTTCAATTCCCAGCCCCTCATGCTGGCTCACAATCGTCTGTGACATCAGATGAGTCTGATATCCTCTTCTGGCCTTTGCCAACACTGCATGCATGTGGGGCAAAGACATACATGCAGACAAAACACCCATATGCATAAAAAGTAAAAATAAGGGTTACAAATATTGGAAAATTTACATTGTGTAACCAGCCATATAATAAATGATTCAAGCAAGAGTCATCAATGGATTCTAAAACATTGGTTAGAAGTTTAATACAGTGAATTTTTTCACATTTTGAAAGAAACTCCCATGTAGACTATGATCAATTACAAAGAGAAAAAATAATTTAGTAATGGAAAAAATCTACTAAATATCATTTTAGCTAAGTGATCAAATTTTACAACAATTTGGGTCAAAATGGCAACACATAACACTTTATGATATGAGTCACAGCTTTTAAAATCTTTTGTGCCAAGGAAACTGGATATGAAGTACACACACTTGTCCCCCACAAGAATTATTCAGAATTATTGTAATAATCAGAATTCCAGTAAAACTCAAGTGACATAACATATCTAATAGTTCTAAAATCAGTTCACTGAAAAAAAAATTGATTGAATACCTAAATTGAAAACTATGTCTACATGCCAACTTCCTAACACTAAAATTTACAAGTGGGATTTTGCTTTCAATCATCTGGAAAATAGTCCATCACGTTCAAAATAATTTGTTATGGCAGCCATAAGAAATTCATACTGCCATCCTAGACAATTCTATTCACAGCCATGCCAGCAGTTGGTCCTAGATATCAGGGTACTCTCAGCTTAAGCAAAGCAAACGACAAAACATTCTGTGCAATTTATTATTATAAAATTTGTGAACAATTCAAACAAATAATTTTTGACAAATAGAAACATTTTTAAAGTTCTCAAATAGTTAATCAAACACAATTTTCAGTAAATTAACTAAAATGTGAGAAAAAAACCTCAAAGGCATTTATTTTATAGATTAAGCAGTGTTGTTATAGGATTTGTGGCTAAATTGCTTTTTCTTAATGTAGACGAATATGTTCAACCAGTGAGAGTTTAAGTCATTGCTACATTGCCTTCCGTAATATAATGATTTACTTAGTACAGACCAAGAGGTTATAAAGTGTGGAATAATACAACCCAAAGCATTACACACAATGAACATAATGCAGTGTAGGGTATAGGGTGGGGGGAGCGGGGGGGGGCTCCAAAAGTCTGCAACTCTTGTAGGATATGTACCTAAAGAACTGTGTGTGCCTTGGTTTAGGAAACACATATAGAAGACAAGGCAAAGATAACTAAGAACATGGTCAGAAAAGAAGAAGAAAGATATAATAAAAGATAGACAATCTCTGGAAAAATACAGCAAACAAAAATGTGGACCATCCACTGAGAAACAGACCTAAAAATGATCACAAGTATGAAGCTCTGGGTCCCTGGACATAATCTATGCAGACCAGATGCTATGCCGTCAGCACGAAGATAGTCCTTGAAATATAGAGGTTACCTTGTCCCAAGGAGGGCAGGGAAAACTAATGATCTCATACAAAGGAGCAGCTGCCAAGAGCCAAAGGCCTCCCTTCATCATCTCGGCATGAACGTGGCCACACACAGACACTGAATGCTAACGTTTTTATGAAGCACCATGGCTTTGGAGTCAACAAATGTGCTAGTCAATCCTACATAACAGTTATGATTTGAATCTGTGGATCTTGGAAGGGTTCCTCTTCATTTTTAATGATATCATAATCTCTGGTCCTGTGTTTAACTAAACAGATACAAAAAATAATAATCTGCTCGTATTTTGGTGGAAAAAAGAATGTCTATCTGCAAGTGACTTTTTTCCTGGCACCTTTGGGAACCAGCTTGTCAAGATTTCTGGGGAAAATAATGTCACGTATTGCTAGCAAAGGCCCATTTTTTTGGTCAGCTGCCCCATAAACTACTGTTGGTAAGCATTCTTTAAATGGAATCACAGCAATTTACCATTTCTTATCCAGAATCATGAAACCTGAGTAGGCAAAGACAAGCATATTGAGGGAAAAAACAAGGTCTGTCTGGCAGATATAAAAAACGGTGGTGGCGCACGCCTTTAATCCCAGCACTCAGGAGGCAGAGGCAGGCAATTCTCTGTGAGGTTGAGGCCAGCCTGGGCTACAGAGTGAGTTCCAGGAAAGGTGCAAAGCTACACAGAGAAACCCTGTCTCGAAAAACAAAAACAAAACAAAACAAAACAGAAAATGTCATTAAAACTGTAAGTTTTTATACTAACATCCGGGTCCATGATCATTGCAAATTTTAATGTATATTTAAATGTTTATACAGGTGATGATTAAAAAGTAATCCATTTAATTCATTGATTCATGTCACTACCATAATTTGCACATCGTCTGTGATGGTTAATCTTGGTTGTCAAGTTGACTAGATCTGGTATCAGGTAAGAGGCAAGCCTTTGGGCAAACCTGCGAGGAATTTTCTTGACTGAGTTAACTGAAGTGAGAAAACCAGCGCTAGAGGTAGGCAGCACCTTCCTGTGGTGACCCAGATGAAGAGAGCTCCAAGGAAAAGGCCGTGGCTTTGTGACTGCCTGCCTGTGCATCTCACTAGAGAATCAGTCCGTATGGTGACTGCCACTGCTACTGTTGTTGCCTCTACACCGCCATCCTTCCCTGATGTCAGAACCCGACTTCATCCGCCTTCCAACACTGACTGAAGACCAGAGTCTCCCCAGGTTGACTACTGAATTATCCAGCCTCATGAACCGAACAGGAACAAGTTCTCAGCCTCTTCGGTGTGAAGACAGAGCCATGGTCGGCCTACCCAGACCATATTGTGCGAGCCAGTCTAATAAACCCCCTTTCCATTATAATCATTATATTCATTCTGTTCCTCTAGAGCAGTGGTTCTCAACCTTCTTAATGCTGTGACCTGTTGCTGGATTCTAATGGCTCCCTGGGTGGGGGGAGGGGGTGAAAAGGCGAGGCGTCAACAGCACAGACACCTGGAGTCAGTTGAAGGCAAACAACAAACTAATTTATTTAATAATGGGGAAGGCCTTATATACCCTCCTCCCAACACCAAGTTTGTGTTGAAATCTGGTGGCATTGCCTGGTCATCCTTCATTGGCTGGGCATGACCAGGAACTCTTAACAGTGCCTGTTGCTAGGCCCTCAGGCAGACTCCAGGTTGGCTCATAAGCAGTATGTTATGTGCATGCCTTGGCAACTGGTCAGAGCCAATTTCCTCGACCCTATGGGCCTATCCTACTACAGTGACCCTTTAATACAGTTCCTCATTATGTGGTGAACACCAACCATAAAATTATTTTCATTGCTACTTCATAACTGTAATTTTGCTACTGTTATGAATTGTAATGTAAATATCTGATATGCAGGGTATCTGATATGTGACCCCCAAAGTGGTCAAGACCCACAGGTTGAAATCTACTGCTCTAAAGAACTTTGAGTAATGCATAGTTCAAAAACAATGATAATACATAAAGCAAAGATTAAACTTATGAGTTATCCTAAAATAGCACCTTCAGAATTAACATCACTATTTCTACTTCCTTTAGAATTTTTAGCTAGTGTGAAACAAACCATACCCAAACAGTTAGTGTGTGACCTAGGCAAGCAACCTAAGTTGGTTCTCTATACCCTTGACTTTAAAATAAAAGATGAGCCCTGGGATTTCTTTATCTCCACATTTTAAACTTGATTTATAATTACATTTATTTTGATGTAGCTTCCTCTCCACAAATGTTGTAACCCACACTTACTTCTATTACATATGTTCTTAGAATAGTTTTAAATAAATTTTACTCAAAGCCAAGAATTGCTAATTCAATCACATTTTTTTCTCAGCATATTTTTACAATTTTACTTTTCACGTTCTAACACATTTTGGTGGCTAATCTAAAAACTGATTAATTCACCTAGATGTTTTTGAAGATCAGTGTAATAAAATGGTTATGAACATTTCTGTGTTGCATTTTCATTAGACATCCAAGAAAGCACCTTGTACTGACATGCCTGAGCAGACAGCTCCTCTCCAACCCTAACACCTTGCTGTTAGCCCCCTCCCACCCAAGGTTGCCTTCCTGAGAGAATGGTGAAGCAAGGCACTGTCTTCTAACTAACTGAGCTGGGTCCTTCCCCAAATATGCACATGCTTGATACCATACACAGCACTGAACATGTCCTTGTGGCATCTCAAATTAAACTGAGGCTGAACTCAAATATCATTTAAAGCTCCCTGAGTGATTGTAATGAAAGGCAAGGTGTGATACACAAATAATCTTGAGGCTTCCAGCTATTCTAAGTTCTAGTTTTGGAGAGGGGACCAGAAGAAGGGTTGGAATGTTTCTTAGTAGATCTCTCCCCTCTATGAATCTATTGCATGTGGATATTATTATGGTTTGGATGGGGTAAGTCTACCATATGCTCATGATAAATGCTGTTTGTGGAGGTCCTAAAGCCTAGGAGGAGTGGCCAAGTTTTGGGAAGTCAGTCACTGGGGGTAGCTCCTTGGCACATACTACCCATAGCTTCATCCTTTTTATTCTCTTGCTTCCTGTCCCTACAGGATGTGAACTGAGCTGTTCTCCCACAACCACCCCACTAAGATGGATTGAACCTGGGAGTCAAAATAACCTCCCTTAAGTAGTTTCTGGCCAGATTTTGGTAAAAATCAACAGCAAAAGTAACCAATTATGATATCCAAATGCTTCTCTTATCTCCTCTGTTGATTTGTAAACTGCTTTCAGAGTTGGTTCTTTGCCTAGTACCTCTTTATTTCCCCTCACAGCACCTACCTCAGGCTTCACACCTAATAGCGCTGGAATCATTTTCATATTAAAGTGAAAATGGACACACAGAATTCTCACCTTTGTATCACAACTCTAGCAGGTAGGCTAAGTCAATAGGCCAGGAAACTATGAGGCTGTCTCCAATACAAACTACATTAATGTTTAAAACCCAAGCCATAAGGTCCAATCAAACCTGAATGTTCAGAAGTAAATAAAAAAAAGTTAGCATTTATTGAGTGTTTTCTGTCAATTGTCTAGAACACAGTATCTAGAAACTACACTCAACTGTTGGCAAAGATTTGTGGGGGGGTGGGGTGTTGGATTAAATCCAGTATCTCATTTATGAACTTTATTACTAATCGATATGCCCTACACATGGTGTGGATATTTTTAAAATACAGAACTTCCTACACATTCAACTATTTCTAAATTTCCAAGTGAGGAAAGTCGGGCAAAAAACATTTAATAAATGTCAAAGATGCTCATATCGTTCTGCTGGTGGAAGGTGAGCAGGAGTTACATGACAGCCTTCATGGAGCTTGCATGCCAGCATAAAAGACAGCTCAGAAGTGATGTGGTTACATTTTAAATGAATCTTATGAAAAGAAAACAAGAACTAATTTGGATATATGACAAATAGATCCAACTTAGTTATGTGGTCAAAGAAATTACATTTAAACTAAACACTAAATAACTACCAATAATCAACCATGGGGTGAGAAGAGAGAATATTCTGGCAGTGGTAAAAAAAAAAAAAAAAACAAGTAAGGAGATCCTGCAGTCAGAAACAAAAAAACTAGAGAAGAGGAGAAAGAGGAGGAATGGAGGAAAAGGAGGAAGAGGGTAATGAGTAGGAGGGGTAAGGAGAAGGAAAAGAGGAAAAAGGAGGTGGTGTAGAAAGAGGAAGAAGGAAGAGGAGGGGGAGAAGAGAAGGAAAAGAGAACGAGAAGGAGAAGGGAAGGAGTAGAAGGAGAAGAAGAAGAGGAGGAGGAAGAGGGGGAGGAGGAAGAGGAGGAGGAGGAGGAAGAGGAGGAGGAGGAGGAAGAGGAGGAGGAAGAAGAAAAGGTATGACAAGGTCAGAGAGCAAAGAAAGAATGGTAAGAGAGATTCCCCATGGGGTGGTTGGGCAGTAGGACTTTCATAAATGCTTTTGGCGTCGAAGAAACTGTGAAAGCTGAGGTGGGTCCAGTCAAGTTTCGTTCAAACCACTGTGACTGTAGTAAGGAGAAAGGAGGCAGGAGTGGGTTCAAAGAAAAGAGCATCTCCAAGTCTCTTCATGTAGTCAAAATAAGGGAGAAGGTATCTCTAAGTAAACACATGTGTCTCTAAGTAAACAGATGTGTCCCAGAACCATTAAAATGTAAATGAGCAAGAGTTGATAATAAGTTGAACATAGAGGTGATGGAAGAGAGGGAATGAAAGCTAACCCCACCCTTCTGGCTGATGAAGTTCACACGAGGAAGAGTAGTGAGGCCATTGGAGGGACAAGCAAGCAAAAATAACATGGCAGTGATGCTGTCCCTAGACTGCTGTGCGTGTAAAGAACAAAGACACCCACGTCTACATAGTGCTTTCTCAGAGTGTCACAGCTAGTCTGGGAGATGGGTCAACATGTTCTCTACTTACTAATGAGAATAATGACACACCAGGAAGTCAGCTGCACAGACAATGTGCAATAGAGTCCTTTGGCCACATTCAGCAGCCTGATTGTCCCAACTGAAGGTGCTCAGGAGGCATCGCAGATTTGTCAATTAATGGATTCATGGGTCTAGAATTAGCAGAAGTCTGAAGAAAAAAAAAGAGAGAGAAAAGAAAAATAATTTTTTGGAAAAATTATTACATAAGAATATAAGAGTGCATTTCAGAATTAACAACATGGCATGATCCTTAGAGACTAAGCATCCTTTCACCAGAATTTTTATTTATTTGTTTATTTATTATGTATACAGCATATGTAACTGCAGGCCAGAAGAGGGCACTAGATCTCATTACAGATGGTTGTGAGCCACCACGTGGTTGCTGGGAATTGAACTCAGGACCTCTGGAAGAACAGTCAGTGCTCTTAACCTCTGAGCCATCTCTCCAGCCCAGAATTTTTTTTTAATGTGAAAGGAAACAAATTACTGAGTCCTCTCAAAGGGTTTTCTCTTCTAATGCAATGAAGACATCAATACCACAACATTATTACCTATAGCAACTTCCCCCTTTTACTTTTGGGCATGGGGCGCATACCTCAAGTTTTCCATATAATTAATTGTGTCCTTAACAAATGCATCCCTTGCATGAGACTTCACGTTATCTATTACAAGAGGACTTAAGACACTGCTTTCCTAATAAAAAATGTTACTGTAATAATTAGAAGATATGAATTCAATACAAGGACCAAGGACTTCATATTTTACTGTCTGTATGATACCATCCCTCCTCACAGCCTCCAGATAAGCATGTTATCATAAGGAAAATAATTAAATCATTTTTTCACATCCATTGAATTATGCTGCAGCTGTGATAAAACACAGAGGAGAGGAAGAATAGCCTCTACCCAGCTTTCTATTTTTGGCAAGCATTCAAGAGCCTTCACATGAGAAGGGAGGATGTCGAGAAGGGGTGGTGAGAAGGGAAAGTTCCAGAATGAGGAGTTGTGTGACTACCTTGATTCTTGCAACCAGCTCTTCAGAGTACTTAGAATTCCTTGGGTTCAAAAAAACTGCGTGTGCATTCCACCCACTCACCACCACAAGAACTAAAAGAACTCAGAGGCATTCGGCCTGTGCTGACTTGTACCACACGTTTGTTTAAACTCCTCTGGTAACGTCAACCTTCCCGGAGGAGGAGCAAGCCGTATTTGTCCAAAAGAGAGAGCAAGAGATTCTGCAGGAACTTCTTACGTGCTCTTAAAGCAAACATTTGAACTGCAGCAAGAGAAACTCGCTCTTTAAAACTGGGGCTTTCCAGTTTGCCTTTCGTTGAATGTTTATTCACCAGCACACTGGAATTACAAAATTTTCATCAAGCATTTATTAATGTTCTCTGATCAGTAGTAACTGCGAACCCAGAGCTAATACAGTTTGTTTTTTTAAAGAGAACAATCCTGAATATCAAGTCTGTTCTGTATTAGAGGGAGGAACATATAAGGAGATGTTTACACATGTATAGATTATATATTATATATATATTAAATCTGTTATAACTGAAAAGAATCATTTTCCCAATCTTTTTTGAAGCTCTATTTTAATACATTTCAATTAAATAGAATTACATCACTTCCTCCTTTTCCTTTCCTTTCTCCAGCCCCTCCCAGGTAACTTCCCTCCAATCTTTTCTATGTCCTCCCAGTCTCAAATTGATAGCCTCTTTTTTATTAATTATTACTGTTACACACATATATATATGTATATGTATACACAAATGTATAAATGCACCCTGATGAGTCTGTTGTGCTGTCTGTATGTATATGGTTTCAGGGATGACCACTTGGTATGGACAAGCAATACTGGCTAATTCTCCCTCTCCCCGCAGTCACTATTGTCCTATATTTCTTTGCCTAGGGGTGGGACCCCATAAAATCTCCCCACTTCAATGCTAACATGTTTATTGATATTGCCCGGTTGTTCCAGCCTTTTTCATGCAACCATCTCTGAGAGAGACTGTTTCACAGCAGACTTACGATCTTTCTGTGCCCTCTTCCATGATGTTCCTTAGACGCAAATATATCCATCGGGGCTGGGCTCCTCACAGTTCATTCATCTCTGTATTATGTTCAGCTGTAGTTTTTGGTGGTGGCTCCATCTGCTGTAAAGAGAAGCTTCTTTGATGAGAGGTGATAGCTACAGCAGGAGATGTAGAGAGCAAACAAAGAGGGCCCGGGGGTCAGGAATGACACCAGGCTTGCAGGTTTGCAGGCTTGCAGATGGCATTAGGTTGGGAGAAAGGAAGAATTTTCTTACCTATCTTAGCATTTTCTCCACTTAAAATGGGAACTACAGGAAGAGACCAAATAAAAGTAGAGTATAGAAGTAAGTTTCTCCTGTGTCCTGCCTGGCCTGTGGTCAGGACAAATCTCTCTCACTCACTGGTCCTGCTGCCACTCAAACCCAAATAAACACACAGAGGCTTATATTATTTTTAAACTATGGCCATGGCAGGCTTCTTGATCTTAAATCAACCCATTTCTATAAATCTATGCCTTGCCACGTGACTTGTGGCTTACTGGTACCTTTACATCTTGCTTCTCTTGGCAGCAGCTAGCAGCATCTCCTTGCCTCTCCTTTTTCTTCCTGTCTATCTGTTTGGATTTTCCGCCTGCCCCTAAGCTGCCTTGCCATAGGCCAAACAGCTTTATTTATCAGTCAATCAGAGCAACACATATTCACAGCATACAGAAAGACATCCACAGCAGTAGAGGAACTGGGGAAACAAAAGTAGGGAAAGATTTATTCATTTTCCCACAATTACTGCAGCCTGGCTGAATCATTCTTTCTCTGCATCAAGAAATTCTAGAGTTGTAAAAACGGCTTGTGCTGAACCCCAGCCTGAAGGAACTAAGGAAGTGGTGGGTTTCTGTTAAATACTGAACATGTTACTAGTTTCCAATGAATTCAAACACTTTCTAGTAGTTTGGAAGACAGTGTTTTCAAAAGTTACAATCAACTACGCAAGTGTTTATCAGCCTCCCCTCACTGTTCATAAGCTTGGTATAGCTACTCTTTTAAGGTTACAATACTTGCTACCAACTGGACAGCTCAAAGCCCTGAGTTCTCAGACAAACGTCCTGACTGTCAACGTATTAATTTTGGATGGAGGAGACCCCTGACCTCTGGGCTCTGGGGAGTCAGAAGAGATTAGCCCAAGACTAAAAGGACGCAAGTGAGAGCCATGTGTTCCACTGACCCTTTCCAAACTGACTTTTTGATCAGTGAACGTTTTCCTTTAAAGTATTATCAACAACAAAGATGGCCACAGAGCATGGGCCACAAGTGAACCCATCAGAATTGCTAGCCTCTCCTCTGTAAGGGAAACAAACCTTCCTATTTAGTGAGTCTTGGACTTATCAGGGAAAAGATTAGCCTTCAAAGGGAAATTAGTTATTCTTAATCATTCTTGAGCTAGTTTATTTTAATAATAATTTTAAATGCTTTTGTCCCCAATTTGGCATTACAGAATTAATGCTTCATGGACTTTTCACTTCCACTGAACAATTTTCAATGGAGAAGGTCGGTGACTGTAACTCCTGTGTTTGTTCTTTAGGACCACTGCAGCTTCCTTCCACACATCTCACAAGAAAGACACTGATGTGACTTTAGAGGGCTGGATTTTTTTTTAACTCCTTTATCTGGAGATCCAAAAGCTCTACAAGAAAAATATTCATATACTCTTTCTACAGAAAAGGAAAAGAGCAGTGGTGAGTGGCTTAAAATATCAAACAGTGGGTATAAATCACTCAATACCTCATCCCCTTTCTGCTGATGTAAAGTCCATTGTCATGGCAACAGGGATCAAAAATAGCAACCTATGAGAAACACTAGGTTTACTGGAGCACATGGAAGTTTTAGTTTGGTATTGAGCCAAATCTTGAGAAAACAAGTCTTTGACTAATACCTACATGCTATTTTTATCACCATTAAGATATAATGTTTGAAATATAGAGTAAGGGGAGCTCATTTTTTCCCACTTAACAAAGACAATCAAAGATAACACAAGCTAATTTAGGGAGTGGGAGACACGAGAGGGTCCCTTAACCACCTTCCAATCTTTTATCTCTGCTCTGTCAAATGTGGGTGTGCAGCAACAAAAATAATAGCAATAATATGTCCTGGTTTGAAGATTAGTATTGGATGGGCAAAAGCCTTTTAATTAAAATCTTTTTACAAGAATGAAATCTCCAGATTTCTCTAAGTCTCAGACAGAAGTTTATCTTAGATATGAAGAAAGATTGAATAATATTCATTCTATAAATTTGGTGTCTCTTGTGTTTTATTGCAAAACTCTTTCTGTGATACGCTGTGAAGTTCAAGGGTACAGCCTGAGGACAACATGGCATACTGGAGTAAGGAGAGGGTCTGTGGCCAGCACTTGGAGAGCGTGATAGGACAAGAACCCATGAGGAGCTGAGATGTCTCATCCATTATTCCCATCTTGATTACTCCAACTAACCACACACCCATTTCCTCAATGAAGCCCTCTTGGTTTACAACATACAATATATCTTCATTATTCATGGATTTAGTGGGTGCTAAAAATGTATCAGTAACACAACCATCACTATGACCACCCACCACCACAATCACCGAATCAGTATCCATTATACTTTTGAGATCACTCAAAGAAATACACAGAATAGTATGTTCTCCGCTGAGTAGAACAGCCTCTCCTAAATGCAAACAAGTATCATTTCATGGTCTATTTGGTGCCATGTACTTTGCATCCTTCCACTTTTGCTCATGATTTTGCTGTTTAAAGTGACCTGAGTGTACTGTTGGACCTGCTATTGAGATATAAGCCCAAGAAGGCTGGGTGGGTTTTACAAAGATAATATGGGCTTTTCACACACCAGCAAGGGAAAAGGCAAAAGACCTCCTCTCCCTTTCAAGATCAAGGCACAAAGTACAAACAAGTGTAGACCCTTTCTTAATTCTCTAAACATTTGGTAGTCATGCCTTAGGGCAAAGCATCCTATTATGCAGCCTTGGAGAGTAACATAAAGTTTGACTCTCTGACCTTGAGTCAAAACAGAAACAAACCACAAACTGGAATCTTTGTGGGCTCCTACACCCTTGAAAAGAACAATCTATATCCTTATACGTATTCTTCTCTTCCTTAGTTCCTTGAAGCCTGGCTGTTATGTCTATTGCTTTTCTCTTCAAGGCCTCCCAAATCTCCTGTTCACCAAATCTTCGGGGAATTTTGTTTGTTTTTCTAAACTCTCTCTTCCCTTCTTTCTAGCTTGAGACCAGTATATACTTCCTTTCCTTTTCTTTTTGGTGTTTTGAAACCTCAAAATAGATTTATGTACTTTCTCAACTTCGGGAAGACTCCCCCTTAAGGGACTGTATCAATAAACACCAGAGTAGGCTGTTGAAAACGGAGGGAGCGCTGGTGTTTCTCGGGTGTCTCCTTCCTCTTCTACATTCAGCCATGAGTTGTAGTAAGTAATACAAAAGCCCTCACTTAAACCTCTGCAGACACTGGCATCACAGTCTCAGAATTCCCAGCCTCCAAAACTGTTGTGGGATATTTGTACACTGTGTGAAGATGGGTTGCTGTGATTGGTGTAATAAAATGCTAAACAGCCAATAGCTAGCCAGGAAAGATAGGTGGGCTTTCCAGGGAGAGAAAAGAAGATGAGAAGGAGTGTAGGCATGCAGGAGACAACAGGGAAACAATAAAGAGGTTGGACATACAGTACAGAGTAGAGGTGACCAAGCCACGTGTGGCAGAACATAGATTAATAAAAGCAGGTTAATTTAAGTTATAAGAGCTAGTGGGACAAGCCTAAGCTAAGGGCCAAGCTTTCATAATTGATAAGAAGTCTCTGTGTTGTTATTTGGGGGCTGTTGATACAAAGACAGTCCGACAAGAAAACTTGCCACACAGAACTGTGAGTAAAAATAACTTATTCTTTATAAATTGCTTAGTCACAAGAATTCCATTATAGTTACAGAAAATGGACTAAGAGAGCTTCACTGGGTAAAGACACCTTAGCAAAGACTAAGATGATATATTCACATCATCTAAAGCGGGGGATGGTATGAATAGTATTCACAGCAGAGGAATGGGTTTTGCAAAATCAGGGACAAGAGGGAACACAGATGAACAGTCAATGCAGGCTGTTTAGGATGATCAAGGCATATTGTGGGTTTAAAAATGAAATGTAGATTGTGACCAAACTACTAATGTCCCTGTAGATCATTAACACAGTACTTTTTTTTTACTCAATTCTAAAGTCAACAAAAAAAAAAAAAACCTTTTTAATCATTTTAAAGCAGTGGGTGTGTATGTGTTATTCATTCGAACTAGAAGCCTACAGTATGGGTAATAAATTAGAGGCAGCCAGAGGGGCTCAAGATAGATCAATTACAAAACTTTAATATCCAGGACATAGGTTTCTAGCTTGAGCTATAGTGATGACAGTGATAAAGAGAAATTAATGGAAGTTTAGAAGAGGTATTACCAGCTAGAATGTGTAGAAGCTGATGAGACTCAGTCACACGTTCTGGAACCTTATTATCATATTATTTTCCAAAACCAATTGTGAGGCTAGAATTTCAGTGGCCATCAACTATGGATTTCCCAGTCCTGTTCTCCAACTACTTGCTCAGACAACAGAACTTATGCTCACCTTCTTATTCCTGACAGCTACTTGCCAACTACCCTGAGACTATACCTTCTCACTAACTTCTCAATATTATCACTCATTTTTCCTCTGTAGTTGGAAATCCCCTGTCCACAGTAATTGTTGGGCCATTCTTCTAGTCAAGAACTTGTATTATTTCTGATTCCATTCCTTCCTGAAACCTGTGTCCTATCTTAGCTGACTGATTATTTATAGATGAAACCTAGGATTTCATTAATGGAATCCCTTTGCTTATTTAAGTTTACAAGCTCTTTGCTATCTTGACCTCCCTTATTTTCCATAATCAGTGAACCAGTCTCTGTGGTGGTCACCTCTTCTGTGTTTCAGTATTGAGATTCCCCTGTACTCCTGGCCCCAAGAACAATGGCATCCCCTGATTTCATGAAGATAAGCATGACTCTTTGATTTTCTTGGGTTAATAATATGGTAGCAAAGGTTGTCTTTAGGATAGTAAGACTGCCACTACCTGGCTTTCCAGTTCATAATTCTCCTAACACAGTGATCATAAAAGTATTTGTTGATATAGGTAAGACATAAGATCAAAGCATCCAATAATTCAGAACCAACACATGGGGGCAGTTGTTCAGATGATTCACCTAAACCTGCCAAGAGCTTTACATGAGCAAGAAATTCATTTATTTAGTCATAAGCGTTTAATAAAACATAACTTGGTTTATTCTGACTGACATAGTCACCAAGTTTTACATAATTGAAGATCTGTAACTATACTGATTATACCTATCATTCATGCCAGAAAACTGTAAACAATCCCAAAGACATAAATAAAGAACTAATTAAACCAATGATGACACAGTGGGCTAATGATAAACATGTAAGTTCATTGAAAGATATCTAAGATATACTGCTAAGAAAGCAAGGAGCAGGGAAGCAGGTAGGCTACATTTCAGTAGAAGGTTGTTGAAGGATATCCAAGATATACCATTAAGGAGGGGGCAGTGAAGCAGAGAGGCTGACAGCAGATCTCACCTCTCCTTTTTCCCTCAAGATCCAATCCCCCAGTCTCGTCCCCAGCTGTGCAAAAGAACACTTGCTTCAGCCTTCCCTTCTACCACCACCCCAGCATCTCCCATGGATACCACAGATCTTCCCCTCTGTCTTAGAGTTTCTGTTGCTGTGAAAAGACACCATGACCATGGCAACTCTTACAAAGGCAACCATTTAATTGAGGTGGGAGCTTCCAGTCCCAGAGGTTTAGTCTATTATCATCATGGCAGGGAGCATGACAACTGGGAGTGTGGTGGCAATTAGGAAGACATGGTGCTGGAGCTGAGAGTCCTACATCTTGATAGGCAGGCAACAGGAAGTGGTCTGAGATACTGTGTGTGCTTGAGCACATATGAGACTTCAAAGCCCACCTCCACAGTGACACACTTCCTCCAACAAATCCATATCTATTCCAATAAAGCCACACCTCCCAATAGTACCATTCTCTATAAGCTTATTACAAGGGGGCAATTACATTCAAACTACCACACCTTCCTTACCTTCCTCCTCCCAGCTCCTTGTTTTATCCCAGCCCCCAACTCCAGCAGGCATTCCCTGTGTACCCACAGGTCACTCCTGCCAGGGAAACAAGTAGGCTAACTACAGATCTTCACCTCTCCTTCATTCCTCTAGATCCAATGCCCCAGTCTTACCCCAGCTCAACAGCACACCTTCTGGGGCAACCTCCCTTCATTCTCTGCCCCCATTACAAGAAGATTAAATGAAGTCCTGGTAGAACCATCTGCTTCCCTCCATCCTGTGATCCACTTAGACCCACAACCCCATTCCTAAGTTTCAACTCCCAATATCCAGAAACACATTGTACCTAGAAACTACAGTGTCCATACCTACCAGGTTCACAGAAAATTTCCTATACAGCCATCAAACTCTCCTTAAAATCAGAGAGGAAACAGAAACAAAGGAACAAAACACCCACCCAACAAAGACAAGATCAGATATCAGCACCTAAAACTATAATCTTCCCAATCCCAGATGCCTAGAGGCCAGCATAAAAACACAAGCAATAAAAGTCAGGAAATGTCTCCACTAGAGCCCAGCTATCCTCTGTCACTTCTCTATCACAGCAGGCCATGAATATTCCAACATAGCTAAAGCACACACACACACACACACACACACACACACACACACACACACACAC
>CABHPQ010167755.1:0-16094 GCA_902168405.1 Peromyscus aztecus | reverse complement strand
CACACACACACACACACACACACACACACACACACACACACACACACAAAGCCCTTAAAACCAACTACATGAAGATGATAGAGGTCTTTAAAGAGGAAATGAAAAATCCTTTAAAGAAATCTGAGAAAACACATGGAAATCTGGGACACTGTGAAAAGACAAAAACCTAGGAATAATAGGAATAGAGAAAGGAAAAGAAACCCAGCCCAAAGGCCCAGAAAATATTTTCAGCAAAATCATAGAAGAAAATTTTCCTAATATAAAGAAGGAGATGTCTATAAAAGTAAAAGAAGCACACAGAACACCAAGTATATTGGACCAGAAAAGAAACTTCCCTTGGCACATAATAATCCAAACACTAAAAGAAACAAAGCACCGGAAGCATACTAAAAGTTGCAATGGAAAATACCAGGTAATATATAAAGGCAGACCTATTAGGATTGTCCCTGACTTCTCTATGAAGACACTAAAAGCCAGAAGGGCCTGGACAGTTGTGCTGCAGACTCAAAGGAACCATAGATGCCAGCCCAGACTACTATACCCAGAAAAACTTTCAATCACCACAGGTGGAGAAAATAAGACATTCCATGATAAAGTCAAATTTAAGCAACATCTATCTACAAATCCAGCCCTAAAGAAGGTGCTAAAAAGGAAAACTCCAACCTAAAGAAGTTAAGTACAACCATGAAGACACAGGGAATAAATATTCTCAAGCAAACAAATTCAAAAGAAGGGAAACACACATACACACACAACAACAACAACCACAACAACAAAATAACAGGAATTAACAATCATTGCTCATTGATATCTCTCAAAACCGATGGTCTCAATTCCCCAATAAAAAGACACAGACTAACAGAATGGATTCAAAAACAGAATGCATCCTTCTGCGGCATCCAAGAAACATACCTCAACACCTCGGGGCAAATGGTTAGAAAAAGATATTCCAAGAAAATAGAACTAAGAAGCAAGCTGGTATAGCCATTTTAATGATTAACAAAGTAGACTACAAACCTATACTAATCAAAAGAGATAGGGAAGAACACTGCATACATCAAAGGAAAAATCCACCAAGATGACATTTCAACTCTTAACACCTATGCCCTAAACACAAGGGCACCCCAATTTGTAAAGGAAGCACTACTACAGCTTAAATCACATGACCCTCACACTGATAGTGGGAGACTTCAATACCTCACTTTCACCAATGGACAGGTCGTCTACTCAAAAACTAGACAGAGAAATACTGGAGCTAACAGACATTATAAACCAAATGGCTCTAACAGGTATTTACAGAACATTTCACCCAAACACTAAAGAATATACCTTCTTATACAAAAACAATTGAAGTAACACTCTGCATCCTATTAGACCACCATAGATTAAAGCTGGATATCAACAAGAGAAACAACAGAAAGCTTCCAAACTCATGGAAACTGAACAACTCCCTATGGAATGAAAAATAGGTCAAGCTAGAAATACAGAAACTGAAGACTTCCTAGAATTCAATGACAAGGAATACACATCATACCCAAACTTATGGGACACAATTAAAGTGGTGCTAAGAGGAAAAGTTCAAAGCACTATGTGCATACATAAAAAATTTGGAGAGATGTCATACCAGCAACTTCACAGCATACCTGAAAGCTCCAGAACAAAAAGAAGTAACTACACCCAGGAGGAGTAGATGGCAAGAAATAATCAAACTAAGGGCAGAAATAAGAATAGAAACAAAGTAAACAACACAAAGAATCAGTGAAACAAAAAAAAATGGTTCTTTGATAAAATCAACAAGATAAACAAACACTTACCCAAAGTAACTAAAAGGCAAAGCGAGAATATTCAAATTAACAAAATCAGAAACGAAAGTGGGGACATAATAACAGACACAGAAAAAACCCAGGGAACTATATAGACATACTTTAAAAACCTGTACTCCACCAAACTGGAAAATCTAAAAGAAATGGATAGTTTTCTCAATATTTAATTTTGGTACCATCAGATCAGATAAACATGTAAATAGACCTATAACTACTAGTGAAACAGAAGCAGTCATTACAAGACTCCCAACTAAGAAATAAATAAAAAGGAAAAAAAAGCCCCAGGCCAAATGATTTTAGTGCAGAATTCTACCAGACTGTCATAGAAGGGATAATTATTCCACAAAATATAAATGGGAGGAACATTGGTCCATTCATTTATAAGGCCACAGTTAGGCAAACCACATAAAGACCCAACAAAGAAAGAGAATTACAGACCCACTTCCCTTATGAACATAGATGCAAAAATACTCAATAAAACACTCAAAAAAAATAGAATCCAAGAACACACCAAAAAGTTCATCCACCATGATCAAGTAGGCTTCATCCCAGAGATGCAGGGATGGTTCAATATAAGAAAATCTATCAATGTAATCCACCATATAAACAAACTGAAAGAAAAAGAATTACATGATCATCTCATCAGATGCAGAAAAGGCTTTTGACAAAATCCAGCACCCCTTCATGATAAAAGTCCTGGAGACATTGGATACAAGGGACGTACCTCAGCATAATAAAGGCAGTTTACAGCAAGCCCATAGCCAACATCAACTTAAATGGAGAGAAACTCAAAGCAATTTCACTAAAATCAGGAACAAGACAAGGTTGTCCACTTTCTCCATACCTATTTAATATAGTACTTGAAGTCTTAGCTTAAGCAATCAGATAACTGCAGAAGCTGGAGGGGATACAAATTTTAAAGGAAGAAGTCAAAGTATTGTTACTTACAGATGACATGATAATTATACATAAGTGATCCTAAAAATTCCACCAGGGAACTCCTACAGCTGATAAACACTTTCAGCAAAGTGGCTGGATACAAATTTAACTTAAATTCAGTAGTCCTCCTATATACAAACGACAAACAGACTGAGAATAAAATCAGGGAAACAACACCTTTCACAATACCTTCAAGTAATATATCTTTAGGGAATGCTAACCATGCAAGTGAAAGATTTGTGTGATAAAAATTTTCACTAGCCAAGGTACATAAAGTTAACCAAGGTGTGATGATTAATATTTTCAGTCTGACAGGATCTAGAGCTACTTAGGAGATTACCCTTTGAGCGTATCTTCAAGGGAGTTTTAGATCAGGTTAGTTGAGGTGGGGGAACACACCTTAACGGTGGGTGGTACCCATCAAGTTGGGGGGCCAAGAATGAAATAAAGGGGGAAGTAAGCTAAACACCAGCATTGATCACTTTCTGGTTGACTGTGGATATCATGTGACCAGCTGCCTCAACTCCTTCCACCATGACTTCCTTACCATGATAGACTACATCCTTAAACTGAGAGCCAAAATAAATTTTTCCTCCCTTAAGTTTCTCTCTTAGTTACTGTTCTATTGCTGTGAAGAGACGCCATGACCGAGGCAACTTATAAAAGAAAGCATTTAATTGGAGGCTGGCTTCCAGTTTCAGAGGGTTAGTTCATTTCCATCATAGTAGGAAGCATGGCATGTGCCTTTGAAACCTCAAAATCCACTGCTAATGCCACTCCTCCTCTAACAAGGCCATATCTCTTAATTCTTCCTAAGTTGTTCACCAGTTGGGAACCAAACATTCAAACATAAGAGCCTGAGGGTGGGACATTCTTATTCAAATCACTACAGTAGCTTTTGCCATATAACTGGTTACAGAAACAAGAAAAGTAACTAATACAAAAATTGTTCAACCATAGATGAACAGATATTGACATTGTGGTATGTAACACAAGAAAATACATTTCAGTGTGTAAATAAAATGAAATCCTTTTTATTTGCATCAACATGGAAGGAAATGCATGTCATCGTGTTAACTGAAATAAGGTAAGCACAAAAATTCAAATACCACATGTTCTCACTTATATGCAGAACTTTTTTTTAAGTTGATTTTTGTAGAGAGTAAACCAAAAGTTATTTGAAGTTAGGTAGGGGAAAAGAAGGAAGGAATAGAAGCGGGCAACAGGCTTCAAAATACAGCTCTATGTGTAGAATGAGTTCTAGTGTTATAACACAGTAGACTAACTACAGTTCACAGCTGGGACTGAGGAGAGGTTTCAGTCAGGAAAGCACCTGACTTGCAAGCCTGAGTTTGATCTCTTGCATCCGTGCAAAAAGTTGGGTGTGGTGCCACATGCTTGGAATGCTAATGCTGGGGAGATGGAGACACGAGGATTCCTGAGACTCTCCGGCCAGTCAGCCCAGTCAAACAAGTGAACCAAAGAACCTGTTGAGAAACCGGAAATCATGTATCAAGAAGGAAGACAGACAGCTTCAAAGAGCAGCACCCAAGGTGGACCTCCATCCTCTACAGTCATGAGCACGAAAAAGCATGCTTATTACCCACATACATGTATACACACACATGCGCACACACACACATACACACACACACACATTCATGCACACATGCATGCATGCACAAATAAAAACAACAGAGAGAGAAATGTAAAGGTTCCCATCACAGTATATGGTAATTGCACTGACTTGATCGTTACACATTACATACATATATCAAATTAGCACAACACCTTTGATAATATATTAATTCTTATATGTCACTACCATATGTCTCTGTCTGTAACTTCTGTCTATAAGGAACTCAACTGACTTTTAAAAACAGAACATTTTTAATACGAAATTTGCATCTTGCTCTCCTTTTTGTGTCATGACATTCAAGAACTAACGTTATCTCCCAAAAGTAAAAAATAAAACTAAATTCAAATTCAAAGTAAGAATGTACAAGATTTGGCGCATCTTTCTCTTTTTTCCGTTTGTTTAGATATATGTGTTCACAGAAAAGAATGGGCATGCTATCACACTGTTTATTTCCACCCCCCGAGTTCTGAACAGCTATAAAATGCTCTGCAGATATATTTTAGCCAATGCATCCGATGCCACCTTCGTTAGTTGTTCAGTTGATGTTGTGCAGCATTCCTCTTTACTAGACCTTGTGAAATAGATGCATTCCACTCTTGCTGTCCGCATCTGATAAGGCAGTGTGGCTGGTTGATGTTTTCATCAAGAAATGAGCAATTCAGACAATGGGAGAATTCACTACCTGGCTGACAGTTCAAGGGCCAATGATAATTTTTTCAATGTAAAATTTTAACAGATGTTTGTTATAGAGTAATTGTTTCATTTTGAACTCCGATTTGCTGAGTTTATGATGTTGTTTGAGTAAGAATAAACAGTCTCAACTACTGTGAATTCTGAATGCAGGAACGATATCATTTTAAATGACATTTTCAATAGTTCAATCACATATGCAAGGAGACCTTTTCTAATGTCTAAGAATTAGGTTAATTATTATCCTGACTTACCTATTGCCCTACTTTTAAATTACTAGATAAGTAGTAACACATTTCTTGGATAAATTATAAAATTATTTTAGCTATAAGGTACCATATTAACACTCTCCTAGAAATCCATTTTGCACTTTTTTCTTCAAAAGATGCATTCTTTACCAACATCATCATCTCTTTCTAATCATATCATCCCTTAATTATAAGACATGCTTTCACAAGTTTTTTTTTTAATTTAGTGATATCTCCAGTCTTTTAGGAAAAAAAAAAGTCTATGCGTTGTTATTTCTTAAATGTCCTTGGAAGGGCTTAGGAAGAATTAAAAGTTCTCTATGGGTTTGGGGTTTTGTTGTTGTTGTTGTTTGGTTTGGTTTGGTTTTTTGTTTGGGGGTTTGGGGGGTGTTTGTTTGTTTGTTTGTTTAGAAAAAGCATGTCTTGACTTTGGTGTTAAGAGAATACATTTAGAAGACAACATGACTGTTTTGCTCTTGTGACTCCATACTAGCATTCAGCTTTGATGCCTACGTATCTGACTCTTTTCATGACCATGCTGCCAGCAGGGATCACTGACTCCCTTGTCACTGCCTAATGAGAAGGAACTGGGATGGACCAAATACTTAGGTGATGAGACTATTTTCCATGAAGACGAAGTGACATCATGGAAGTCTGTACAGAGGTTTCCTTGTGCTCTAACTCTTTTGAAGGTGGCAAAAGTGAGTCATCACCAAATATATTACAGGCAGCCAGACTCAAATGACCCAGCGCTATAAAAATGAGTTTTCATAAGTAGCAAGTTTCTTTCAACAAGACATCACCTATCACATTAAATTAATGTCTCTAATTTCTATTTTATTGGTTTTATAGTTTGCTCCATTTATTTTAATTTTATTGTCATGTAAGAACTAAAGGCCCTGGGAAGTTAAGACTAGTGTAATGCTTATGTATACTTAAACAATATTTTAATAAAAGGAAATTGTCGACATTGAGCAGTTTTTAGGAAATGTTTGAAATGCTATAGAGGTTTGCATCTTAATTTGAATGGAGCCTTCACATTTAATTTGTGATGCCTTGTATTGAACTATTTAATTTGTATTTATTGACATTGAAAAAAGCTGTCTTTGTCAAATCTATTTTTTCTGTTGTTTACTGTATGTGAAGCACCTTTCTAATTGACTTTATGTACTAGATCGTTCGCTCCACACAATGATCTTCTCAGGTAAGTTATTCCCATGATTAGATAAAGAAACGGATGCATAGGGTGATTTTAATTTTTCAATAATACTTCTCTTAGGTCATCCAACACTAAACAAACAATAGAAGAGGCATTCAATCCCAGGTATTTTGCCTTCTGGCCCAATGTTTCACTTCTGAATTATATACCTCCATAATTGTAATTTACATATTGTAATGATTTAATGGCCAAAGGTAACTTGGTGGATTGTGTGAGAGCCAAAGTTACATTTTAAGTTTTAATTACTATGCCTTAGAGATCCATGAAACAAAAATTCCTCTGATCTACAAGGCCCTTGCCCAAGGATGGATAGTTCCTGAAATGCTAGAGACTATTGTTTATGGCAGATAACAAGTCTTATGTTTTCACTCCCCTAAACATGTTTCTTTGACCCACCCATCTACACCGAAGGTGCTTGATCACAGGTGGGTGGGAGGTACATGGGCAGGAAATACGTTAGGATGTCTGCTTGCCCCTCTTTGACCTGATGGGAAATGCAAGGAATTATGGATTTTCCTTCTTAAGCGCTTGCAAAACTTAATTCGAGGCCATTTCCAGAGAACCTGGGTACGGATGGACCCAGCCAGAGCCCATCCACCTAGCCAGTATTTAATTAAAGCTTGCTTCAGATTTGGCTTTAAACTGTGGTAGTGGTCTTATTCTCAACTGGTTGGACCAAGTGGTGCCACAAGTCACAGCAGGCAACAGAGCTCACCTGAGAGGTTTATTGGGGGATGGGGATGCAGAGGCAGCCACTGAGAGAGAGCAGAAGGAAGAGAAAGGAAGGGGAAGAGGTGATTACTACTTATAAGGGGATACAGCACATGCACATAGGAAGAGCTGTCAACGCATGGGGTGGTGCTGATAGCCACAGTGTCACAGGCTGAGGGTGATGTGTCCTGCTCTCACTTGGATTCTCCCTGAGGGCAGGCCGGTGTAAATGCCTGAATGCTAACACTTATCTTCTATGATTGATGCTCGCCTGAACTTATTCAGATACTAAAAATAAGGTCGTCAAAATTCTCATTAAGAAAAGGGAACACATTTGATGCTCCCTTTAAAAAATCAATTCATCTTACTTCCCCAAAATAAATCGTCTTCACCTCCCTAAACTTCAACTTCAAAAATGGTTCCCTGCAAGTAAAATTCTGCTTATTTCTTAAATGACTGCTTATTTGAGTACTTCTTGCTTTAACAATGGCTCCCTGCAGTGACCTGGAATGGTGCCCAAGTCACTCTGAGGATAAAGAAGTTTAAAGTTAAAAGGATTTTAGAATCAATTTTATATAATTTTTTACAAGTAAGATAGAGGGAAAGAATACATACTATATGTATTAGACACCTGATTAGGTATATGCTTTAATATATCCCATTGGTTTAGAGAGATTTATACTGATAAACAAATTCAGTGTCACTGTAAGGGAGGTTTGGAGGACTTGTATAGTTAATGTGTCTGCCATGCCTTTCGAGGCTACAGTAGAAAACACAGGCAACTCAAGTTGGGCGATCTATAGAGTTTAATGGGAAAACTTTCCAAAAATAGAAGAGGTCACAGAAGAAGTCTAGAGCTGGTTGTAGGAGGACTTTACACTCTCAGTCTGAAGACAGGCGAGTCTTATAGAGAGAGCTACCTGATAGAAATCACAAATTTTGGTGGAAGGAAACACCAGCCTAATGAACACATGGACACACACACACACACACACATACACTGAAACTACAACCATCTGGCCCTGGGCTTTCTTTGGTTGGGAGTCTTCAATGACTGCCACTGTTTCACTGGAGGTCATTGGTCTGTTTAAATTGTTTACATGTTCTTGATTTAACTTTGGTAAGTGGTATGTATTGAGAAAGTTACCCATTTCTGAAAAGTTTCCAATTTGGTGGAGTATAGGTTTTTAAAGTATGTCGATATGATACCTGAATTTCCTCAGTGTCTGCTTTGTCCCGCTTTTCACTTCTGATTTTGTTAATGTGGATATTCTCTCTCTGCCCTGAAGTTACTTTGGATAAGTGTTTGTCTGTCTTGTTGATTTTCTCAAAGAACCAACTCTTTGTTTTATTGATTCTTTGTATTGTTTTATTTGTTTCTATTTTATTGATTTTCGCCCTTAGTTTGATTATTTCCTGTTCGTCTACCCCTCTTGGGTGTGTTTGCTTCTTTTTGTTCTAGAGCTTTCAGATGCGTGGTTAGGTTGCTGGTATGGCGTTTCTCCAATTTTTCTATGTATGCACTTAGTGCTATGAACTTTCCTCTTAGCACCACTTTCATTGTTTACTGCAAGTTTGTGTGTGATGTATATCCCTTGTCATTGAGTTCTAGGAAGTTTTCAGTTTCTGTATTTCCCTCTTGACCCATTTTTCGTTCAGTAGGGAGTTGTTCACTTTCCATGAGTTTGTAAGATTTCTGTTGTTTCTCTTTTTGATATCCAGCTTTAATCCATAGTGGTCTGATAGGATGCAGGGTGTTATTTCAATCTTTTTGTATCTATTAAGACTTGCTTTGTGTCTGAGTATGTAGTCAATTTTGGAGAAAATTCTATGAGGTGCAGAGAAGAGGGTATATTCTTTAGTGTTTGGGTGAAATGTTCTGTAAATATCTGTTAGATCCATTTGGTTTATAACCTCTGTTAGCTACAGTATTTCTCTCTTTAGTTGTTGACTGGATGGTCTGTCTGTTGGTGAAATGAGGTATTGAAGTCCCCCACTATCAATGTGAAGGTCAGTATGTGATTTAAGGTGTAGTAGTGCTTTCTTTACAAATTGGGGTGCCCTTGTGTTTGGGGCACAGATGTTAAGAATTGAAATGTCATCTTGGTGGATTTTTCCTTTGATGAGTATGTAGTGTCCTTCTCTATCTCTTTTGATTAGTATAAGTTTGAAGTCTATTTTGTTAGACATTAAAATGGCTACACCAGCTTTTTTTTAGGTCTGTTTTCTTGGGATATCTTTTTTCAACCATTTGCCCTGAGATTTGTCTATCCTTGATGCTGAGATGTGTTTCTTAGATGCAGCAGAAGGATGCATTCTATTTTTTAATCCATTCTGTTAGTCTGTGTCTTTTTTTTGGAGAATTGAGACCACTAATGTTGAGAGATATCAATGAGTAATGACTGTTAATTTCTTGTAGACAAACTTTCTTTTGGGGACTGATGACTCCTCAATAACGACACAGAGACTTATTATTAATTATGAAGCTCCACCAATAACTTAGTCTTGTTTCTAACTAGCTCTTATAACTTAAATTAATCCATATCTTTTAATTTACTTCTTTTACATGGCTCGTTATCTTTACTTTGTAATGCCTGTGCTGCATGCTCTGTGTCCCCGGGGTCTCTCCCTTCTTCTTCTTCCCAGCATCCTCTGTGCTTGAAAATCCTGCCAAGCTATTGGCCATTCACCTTTTTATCAAACCAGTCAGAGTAACAACTTCAAAGTATAAAGGAATATTCCACAATTCCTGTTATTTTGTTGCTGGTGGTGGTGGTTTGCGTGTGCGTGTGTGTGTGTGTGTGTGTGTGTGTGTGTGTGTGTGTGTGTGTGTTGTGTGCTTCCCTTCTTTTGATTTTGTTGGCATCAGATTATTTATTCCCTGTGTCTTCATGGTTGTAGTTAACCTCGTTAGGTTGGAGTGTTCCTTCTAGCATCTTCTGTAGCCCTGGGTTTGTAGATAGATGTTGTTTAAATTTATCATGGAAGATCTTATTTTCTCCACCTGTGGTGATTGAAAGTTTTCCTGGGCATAGTAGTCTGGGCTGGCATGTGTCACCATCGCCTGGCAGGGAATTCTTATAACAGCTTAGTTTTTGTCAAATGTGCCCAACTTAGTACTGTCCAAAGGTCAATTTTTAGACGTCACTTACTCATTCAATCACTCTCTGGTAGGTGCTAATCCAGGCATGGGAAAGCCGCAGTAAATATTACAGACGTCTTATCTCCCATTCTCACTGCTGTGTCTTCTGTCTGCCCGCTCGCCCAGTGAAAATCGTAATCACCACTAACGGAGCACTTCCAAGGAGGTGTTTACTACGTGTGCTTAACCAAACGATCCATTTGATGCTCACAGCTTGACCTGGCAAGTATAGTGTAGTGTGGTTCATTTCTATCTTTTTAAAATCTATTTTTAATTAGATGTATGTACGGGTGTCTGTGTGTGGATATGTGCATGAGAGTGTCAGTGCCCTTAGAGGCCAGAGAGGGTGTTGGATCCCCTTGGAGCTATAGGCACAAGATTGTAAGTTGCCTGACTTGGGTGCTGGGAACAGAACTCTAGTCCCCTGCAAGAGCAGTAAGCACTGTTAATCACTGAGTCCATGTGCTTCAACTTTATTTATTAAGAAAATTTTTTTATTCATTTTACATACCAATCACAGATCCCCCTCTTCCCTCCTCCTACCCCTCCAGTGTTCCTCCCCCAAGCCCCCCCCCCCCACCCCACCCCCATTCCCTCCTACAAGAGGGTAAGGCCTCCCATGGGGAGTCAGCAGAGCCTGGTCCATTCAGTAGAGGCAGGTCCGAGCCCCTCCCCCTGCCTCAAGGCTGTGCGAGGTGTCCCACCATAGGTAGTGGGCTCCAAAAAGCCAGCTCATGCATCAGGGATGGTTCCTGATCCTACTGCCAGGGGCCCCCTAAACAGTTCAAGCTACACAACTATCTTGCTTATGCAGAGGCCCTAGTCCAGTCCCATGGGGGTTCCACAGCTGTTGGTCTAAATTTCACGAGTTCCCAGTAGCTTGGTTTGGTTATCACTGTAGGTTTCCCCATCAGGAGTGCTTCAACTCTTTCCTCTGCTCTTTATCCTCTCTGTTCCTTGGCTGAGTAATTTAATCACCCTAGATATAAATTTCTCCATTCATAAACTAAGATAATAAGGGTCAATTTTCTTTATCAGTAACTCGAAGAGTCCAGTATCTGTAAGAGCTATTTGTGTTGGTATTTAGTTAGTACATATAAAGTGCTTAGAACAATGGCTGTCTCAGCAAACCTAAGTCATGATTACAGTTGCACCATAGTCAAGAAAGCAATGGGAAAAGTGTGTAGCAGTCACAATGAGAAGTAAGATGTCCGTTAAAGTCCGTGTGTATCTCATAAACACGGAACTGTGCTTTAGAATGAATGAATGGATGAATGAATGAATGAATGAATGATCGATCTTAGGTGACCATAACATAGAAACTGAAGTTCTGAGCCAGGACCTCTAACCCTTGGGATGATGACTTCGGGGATGTTAAAGAGAGATTGCAACTGTACCAAACCACCAGCTTGCAACAGCTCTTCCTCTCTCTTGGGAAAACCAAAGTACTAAAGAAAACGAAAAGCAGAAAATGTCCTCTGCACGGAGGGAGAGGAGGTTTCTGGTCACCCTAGTGAATCTGCATGAAGAGAGGAGAAAGACATTAAGATTTGCAAGGAACTTATGGAAAGGAAAATGGCCAAGCGTTTCAGGGTTTGTAACTGAAGTAACAAATACGGCAGTGAGAAATTCCCTTTCCTCTGCTTTTCACTCAGCCCTCGGAACACAGGTGTCACATGCAAGGAGAGAGACACCTCGATGGGACTAAATATCAGACAGAAGTTCCTCACCCTCAGTCAAGCAAGTTTGGTCAGAGCCCAACTCTCTCTTTTCTCACCGGTGACGGCTGCCTGGATCACATGTTTCAGCATTTGAATCAAATCAAATTACTGTCACCTTTTTTCGTCCCAAAATTTCTTACCAGTTAGTGGATCTCAATCCATGAAGATATTAAATCCATTTGAAAGAGTAAAAAACAAAACAAAACAAAAAAAACAGCTTTACTTCATTTCTAGGGATGTATTTTTCTTCATTATTTCTATACAAAAGTAATCCACAGGACTCTGAATGTTAGCTGCCACTGTGCATTGCAATGTCAAAGTCCCATTAAAATGTTTAAACTCAATAAAGGACTGCTGTTTTCTAAGGGGTTGGTAATCTTGAAGTGTGTATTTCCAGAGTGCTCACATGCATACTCTTTTATATTGCAAATATATATGTTTTTAACATGGAATTTCATGGAAGAATAAAATACATAGCTTTGTTCTCTGCCTGTTAAACCAAACAGTAGGACTAGGTGCTTGGGCAGTTGTGAGGCTCGCTTGATGAAATGGGTAGAAGAGATGAGATAATGGAGCCTATGAGTGATGCAATCGTGGATCAAATATAAGTCAACCAAACACATGGGGGTATTATTTGGAGCATTTTTGCTGGCATATGTTCACATGACATTTGAGCTGGGTAATGCCAGGCTTTAGCTTATGCATATCTGTGGGAGAGAAGAATCCCTCAAAGAATGAAGAGAGACTTTATTCAAAAGTGTACAGTGGAAATTGGTCCTCACAATGGGGTCCCTTTACCAAGAGGCACTGGGTGAGCAGTCTGTAATCCATCACACATGGTGTTCTGTCAGTCAGCTGATACAAGCAGGAATAACAATCGGAGTACTGTATTATCGCAGCGCTAGCTGAAGTACAGTCTCCCCACCCAGAAGAAAGCTGAAACAATGATGAGACCATGGTTTTCCCTTTTAGTAGTTTCTTAATGTAAGAACAACGCTTCAGCCTGAGGTAGAGGGGGGTGGGGGGAAGCCAGCCACACATGTGTCAACTGCTAGCAGATAAGGCCAAGGCATTTGTATCAAGAGGATTAGAAAAAAATTCTTTGAGAGTGAATGAAGATTAGATACGTTAAAATAATGATAAATATTGAGTTTAGAATGAATAAAAGTATCAAATTAAAAACGAATACTGGGGCTCAGCAGTTAAAGTGTGCCTGCTGCTCTTGTAGAAGACCTAGGTTTGGTTCCCAAACCCACACCAGGTAGTTCATAGTTGGCTATGACTCCAGTTCCAGCAATCCAGTGTCTTCTTCTGGTTCCATGTCACCTGCATGCATGTGACGCACATATATTCAGGCACAGCACAAACACACATAAAGAAATCTCTTTTTAAAAAAATCTAACTGAAGTATATATGCAGGTATGGTCAATGAAAACAAGAAAACCTTTTTTTAAAGATGTATTTATTTTCACATGTATGGGTGTTTTGCCCATATGTGTTTCTGTGTACCACAAGCATGCCTGAGGCCAGCCAAGGTCAGAGAGTATAGGATCCCCCGGAACTGGATTTACAGATAGTTGTGGATTGCCATTTGCGTGCTGGGAATCAAACCTAGGTAGGCCCCTGGAAGATCAGCCAGTGCTTTTAACCACTGAGCAATCTCTCAAATCCAAACTACTCTTGTTATACTAGAAAATTTATGTCTTTAGTTTGGAAAGATAATATTTGATTTAGTCAATTGCTTCAAAAAACTGATGGGACATTATTTAAAAGTGTCTACTAAAACTAATCCAAGTATACTTCATGACCCAAAAACATACTTCTGGGCATACGGCAGAGAGAAATGCAGGTGATGTCCACTGAAATGGGTATAGAAAAAATACAAATAAGCACTATTTGTCGTAGAAAAACATAGAGCAACCTAAATGCGCTCTGGAGAATAGAATAATGGTGTGTCCAGACAGTGAAATGCTGGTGAAATACTAAAGCTTCACAATGAGCTTTTCTTACGTACTCTTAATGACAGAACGTGTCACACATACACTGTATGGTTCCACAATTCTATTTATCTGAGGTTGAAAACAAGCCAAGCTCATGGTCGGTGTGAGAATTCCGGGTGTCATTTACCTTTGTGGGATGCCATGATGATAGAAACGGTCTAGAATGCTGGGAACATTCTGTCTTTTGTCTGTGTACTGGTTCCTCAGAGGTATATAAGTACATTTAAAATATAAATATAAATAAATAAATTTAATAAAGTATATATAAGTGTGTATAAATATATTTTAATTACAAATATAAATGAATTTAATAAAGTGGATATACTTTATTAAAGTCCATTCAGGTCTGCCCCTCGCAACTGTCCAGTCCTCTGCTTGTATATTATGCTTTCATCACTTACCTAACTACTCATCATGAAGCAGATGGTGAACCCAAGTCCTGACTCCGTGTCTTCCAACCTGCACGACCTTGAACAAGCTATGTCTCAGTCTCACCTCCTCACTTCCCAAGACAAGGATCTTAACTACCTCAAAGAGTTACTATAATTACATAAGCTGGTGGGTTTGGCACTAAAATCAGTATCCAGTGAATGAAATTTCTAATATTAGTTAGTCCAGGTCATGAGACAGATCGAGTCATCGGTGGGCAGCTATAAATGCTAGAAGGAATGTCATGAAAGAGAAGGCTCGTGGCAGGAGAGATAAGGAGGAAGACCATTCCTAAGCAAGAGCCATCAACAGTGCCAAGTGCTGCGGAGAGGTCAATGGAGATAAGGAGAGAACAGACCTGGAAAGCAGAAGGCAAGGGTGAGCTTTGCCTGAACAGATCTAATGAAGCAAGGGGTGAAATTCGGCTATAGTAAGTTAAAACACAGAAGGAAAGTGAAGGAGCAGTGGTGTGTGTGTGTGTGTGTGTGTGTGTTTTATAGGTCTTTCAAGTTGAGTGACTATGTAGAAAAAGGAAAAAAGAAGAGAAGGGGAAGAAAATGAAAGCAGAGAAGGGGAGAGAAGGGAAGAGGAGAGGAGGGGAAGGGAGGGAAGAGGAGGGGAGGGAAGGGGAGAGAAGGGGAAGGAAGGGAAGAGGAGGGGAGGGAAGAGGAGGGGAGGGAAAAGGAGGGAGAGAGAAGAGGAGGGGGAGGGAAGAGGAGGGGAGGGGAGGGGAAGGGAGGGAAGAGAAGGGAAGGGAAGGGGAAGGGAGGGGAAGGGGAGGGGAGGGAGAGAAGGGAAGGGAAGAAGAGAGGGAGGGAAGAAGAGGGGAGGGAAGGGAAGAGAAGGAGAGAAGAAAGGAGGGAAGGAATGAGGAGGGGAGGGAAGGAGAGGATCAAAGGCAGAAGAGGATATGAAATCAAGAATATTTTAATTGAATATTTTTTACATACGAAAACCCAACAGAAACTGTTAAAAGGAGGCAGCAAGAGTGACAAAGCGAGGTTCACAAGACAGTGGAGGAAACAGAAAGCCAAGTATAAGGAGTTATCTTGAGCAAGGGCAAGGACATCTCTTCTTGGGTACCAGGAGGGAAAAGAAGGAAGGATTGAGTACAGATGCTGAGCCACGGGTGAACACAGAAGCTGATCAGATAGTTTCAATTTCCCACTGAAGAAACTGCAGCCACAGTTACTGAGAGTGAAGGTAGCAATGAGAGAATACGGGATAAAATGAAATGTTCTTTAAAAATTATTAGGCTGTATGGGTGAGATCCTATATGAAACTGCTGCTGACTTTTACACTCCCATCTTTGTTTGAGCATAGCCCTCAGAGGACAGGATGTGGAAACAACCTGAAAGTCCACAAATAAATGAATTATGTAGAAAATGTGTTACACATATACAATTTGAAATACTATTCTCCTTTAAAAAGAAAATCTTGTCCTTTGTGCTAGTATGAATGAGTCCGGAAGACAATGTGCTGAGTGATCTAAGCACAGAAGAGGAGAAAGGTAGCATCTTCTCACCTATAGAT
>CABHPQ010167754.1:0-31724 GCA_902168405.1 Peromyscus aztecus | reverse complement strand
GTACTTCCTGTGTTAAAGTCTTTATATAGTCCCTGTTCTGCCTTCTCATTGGTTGTAAACCCAACCACAGGACTGCCTCATTATGGCCTATCTGTATAGACCTCCAGGTGTTCTATGGTTGGTAATGAGATTAAAGGCATGTGTATCCAATGCTGGCTGTATCCCTGAACACACAGAGACTTACCTAGCTCTGTCTACCAAGTGCTATGATCACAAACGTACACCACCACTGCCCTGCTTTCCTATGGCTTGCTAATAGCTCTGACCCCCAGGCAACTTTATTTATTAATATACAAATAACATTTTGGTACAAAGAAAATATCACCATAGTTAGGAAGTAGGAACAAAAGTAATGTTATGGTTGGGGGTCACCACAACATGAGGAACTAACTGTATTGAAGGATCGCAGCATTAGCAAGGTTGAGAACCTCTGCCCTAGGGGAATAAAACATAATCTTTTCCCTCTCAGGACTTAGGAAGGGAGGATCCGCCATCGATGGCACCAGCGAATGTAAAGTCACAGTGGTGACTAGCACCGTTAGAGAGCGTGTGTGGCGCCACAAGAAACTAAGAAGGGAAAACCACAACATTAACCTCAGAGCGAGATCCAGGAAGGCTTCCCCGAGGAAGTGGCCCTTGAACAGAGATCTGAGATGGAAGTAGGTGTGGTCCAGGCAAAGGGAGGAGGGAAGAGAATGTTCTGAGGCTGGTAAGGGAGTAGGAAAAAACGAGGAAGAGAAAGAGAGTAGTGAGTGACTGGAGCTGGGAACTTAGGAACAGAGTGGCATTAGATGGAATTTGAAAGATCAGCAACTGCTGGGGCATATGGAACTTTATCCTACGAATAATGGGAGTCAGTGAGGGATATTGGGCAGGGCCATGACCTGACTACATTGGTGTGAAAGTTGAGACTCCTTTCTGTTCAGTGCAGGGACCAGACCCCAAGCCATCCCAATGCTTAATGCTCAGTCCCTGTAGGATACTGCTGCTCTGTTACACTGGATCCCTGCCCACCGAGGACCTATCCAAGCCCAGGTTACTGCTCTGCCCATGCCCAGGGAGCATCCTGACCTGAGCATTCTCCCTCACTGGAAGGTGGGGACCATGAGGTTGAAGACCTCTCTCTACCCAGGGCAGGCTATGGGTGTCCAAACCAGCTCCAGAACTCACCGAGTAAGACCCGAACATTCAAAGACTGTCCTTTTGGAAGCAGAGAGCTAGGCTCCCCACCACGCTTGCTGACTCTGCCACATGGCGTGAGACAGGGTTCTGATGGGCCTTGCTGGGACTCCACGGCAGAATTGACGGCAGAATTGATGGAAATTGGTGTCAGGGCCCAGCCAAATGAAAACCTTGTAGCAGTGCAGTGAGTCAACTATTTATGCTCTCCAGCGCTAAGCCTAGGATCAAAGGCTCTTGGGAAGAAACAGTGGCTCCTAGGATGTCCACGTTGGAAGGTGTAGATTATCTCCTCCATCCCCCACCGTTGCAGCAGAATAGGAGTCTAGGGAGGTCCAGGGGACCAGTATCTTCACGCTGCTCATGTGGTCAGTGTTTGACTGCCTGCCCACACTGTATGTAGCTGGTTATGACATTCAGCCCCTCCCAGCTCTAGGCAAGAAAGGGAGGTGGAGCTCGAGGAGCAGATCAAAACCAGACAACCTTAGATTTGTCGCTTCCTAATTTCTTCACTTGTTGAGTCTTCGTTTGTCCTGAAATATCCACGAGCTGTGACTGCCACCCAACTATATCCACATGTGGCTATTTATTGATTTTGAGACAGAGTTTCATTATGTAGCCTAAGCTGGTCTTGGACTTGAGATCCTCCTGCCTTGGTCTCCCTGGTTCTGGAGTTACAGGTATGTGCCACCACGCCCAACTTCAGTTTTATTTAGTATCAATTAACGTCACCATCAAGAGTTACAACAGATGGGTGTGGAGGCACACACCTGCAGTGTCACTCCAGGCTTACCAGAAAGGCTTGCCAACTCAACAAATGGGTTCAGAGCCTAAACGTAACTGGTGATGAGTCTCTGCCCTCAATCTCTCTCTGCAGTATGGGCATCCAGTGGGAGATACTCATGATTTTCTCCAGGGGTGACCCAGAGTTCCTGGGGCTCCTCTCCATGTGGACCAGACTTCAGGCCCTGTGTGCGGCCCCTCTGACTTCTGTAGCTTGTGGTCCACATGGATAGACGTCCTTGGAGGATGGAGAAGTCATCATCATGACAGCTCCAGGTTGAAAGGATGTGCTGTTGGCCAAAGACAGCTGTCGGGTCTTTGGGTGCCTCTGGGCCATCACACACCTCCTGTCTCTAGTTCCTCACCCCCCTAGTGTTTGGAGCCCAGGATAACACCCCTAATTTTCACCATTGCCCAGGCCCACTCAGTCAAAAGGCTGTCAATCCCCATAGACCCTGTGTCCCAGGCTCCTGACACATCTTAGCTCACCGTGACACTCATCTCTGTTCTTCAGAACTAACACACCTCGCATCCAAGGACTGCTGTCTCCACCCTCTTCCTCCCTAGGTTAAATCCCCGGCCTTGCAGGCCTAGCTCACAGTAGGTCTTCAGCGTGTGATAAGCAACTCTGCTGAGGTGACAGGCCCTCCTTGAGCCTTGGCATATGTCCTATGTAAATCTAGGCAACTTGAGCGTAAGAGAGGACCATATCTCCCTCTACAGACCCTTAGAGACTTGAACTTTGAGGAGATGGAGCAGTATGGCGGGTCTTCACAGGCCAAGGGAGAAGGGGACATGGGGTGAACAATTGAGTCTTGGTTCTCCTTGGGTAAGACCTCATGCTTACATGGGACTTAGTTCCCCCTTGTGCTGCACGTCCCAGGGGACCTCTGAGGCTTTGCTTATGCTGATCTTCCTGGGTTGAGAGTTCTGGGTGTCTGTGACAGCCAGGCCACACCCCAGTGACTTCCAGGACCTCTGCAGGGTACCTCACAATTGTCCATCTTTCCTTCTAGAGCATTCTGCTTGCTGGAGATGGATGCTGTGGGCCTTTCTCCTGCCTCCCTGCTCAGGTGTCTCCATGGCCTCTGTATCTCTCATCAGTGTCTTAAGTGTTGAGGTTCCCAGAACCCCGTTTGTCTCTTACACCCTCTTCTTAGTGAACTCATTGCCTCTGCCCCTGGGACTCCCGTTTCCATGGAGATCGATATTTTTCAGTTTTGGGTCACGACCTACTGGCTTGTGAAATCAATTTGATGACTTGTGATCAGCATTTTTTAAAAATTAATAGGATGAAGAAAAATGAAGTCTCAAATCTCAGAAGCGTTGTGTGTAGGAAGGCCACTGTGGCTCATCCCTGGGGACATGTCCCCAGTTGGACGTTCTTACAGTGGCAGTCAAACTCTGGACATCCATAGACCTAGAGAGTCACAACCTCCTCCACCTGTGTTTTGGGCTCATTTTCTTTCTTTCTTTTTTGTCCTCTGGATCTATGGGCCTAGTTGTCCACCTCCCATCAGGATGGCCACAGAGGCTACAATTACTAGGTTACAAAGAAAATACACTGTGTTCCTCTTGAGCCAGCCCCTTGTATGTCCCCAGTCTCAGGGACAGTCAGGCATCATCTGTTACCCAGCATAGCATCTCCAGACACATCCTAAAATTGTCCTTCCTCTGCCTCTGCCTCCACCCCTGCCAGGCTCTCTGTCCTTGGCGTTCCACCTTCCCCCTTACCACCTCCATGTCTGTCCTCTCCTTCCACTGTAGCACTGCTTTCCTCCCCCCCCTCCCTCCTCCCCCCCCCCCCCCCCATCTACCCCCCTCCACCTCCTCATCACTGCTGCTCCATCATCTCCACTGGGCAAACCGGACAGGCTTTCCATACTGCAAAGCCAGCCCAGCAAGCCCTCCTCGTTCCCAGGGTTGGATTCTGAGGGACAACCATGCACTCCCAAGCCTCCTTGCACAGCCTCCTGCCTGCCTCCTTCCTCAGAAGCAGCAATCTGCTTCAGGTTGGCTCCTGCCGCCACACTTAGTCTTAAACCATACCCCGCCGGGCGGTGGTGGCGCACGCCTTTAATCCCAGCACTCGAGAGGCAGAGGCAGGCGGATCTCTGTGAGTTCGAGGCCAGCCTGGGCTACCAAGTGAGTTCCAGGAAAAGGCGCAAAGCTACACAGAGAAACCCTGTCTCGAAAAAAAAAAAAATAGCCCGCCCATTGTTTTTAAAACTATAGGTGTGTAGTCCCCAGGTGGGCCCTATGCACCCTATGGCTGGGCCTGGAACTCTCCATTTAGTCAGCCATTGAGAACGTTCTGCCCACTGTGTTCCAAAAGCCGCTGTCCTATGTGTATGCCGTTCAAGTGTCTCTGTTATTCAAGTGTCTCTGTCAGCTCTCTTTTCCCTACGAGACAGGGATTTGAGGGCAGGGACTTGGTACCCACGGAATATTGCTGCTGTTTCCCCAGTCCCAGGGCAGGATGAATGAACTGTTCCTGGACCTGATACGCAACCCCCCCCCCCCCCCCATATCCTCCCTCCTTCCAGCCCTTGCCGGAAATAACCTTGTAGGAGGCTCCTGGCGCGGCTTGAGGTCTCTCTAGGTAGCTGTGCAGGTCTCCCTGGATTACAGAGAGACCTAGATGAAGAGCTGCCCAATCCTGGGTGACAAGGAGCCCAGTGGCTCCAGGACAGGAGCCTGAGTGAAGAGGGGTCTGGTGGACCCGAAGGGGGCTCAGGGACACTGTCCCGGTTCCTAATCAACAGGAAGGGCCTCTTCCTCCAGGATCACTTTTCAGCCAGCTGCTTGGACAGAACCTGAGCTGGGGATGGGGCATGGGGGGGGGGGGGGAGTGGCGGCGACACACAGGCCCATGGGGCCAGTGCTGGGACCCACAGCCAGCCACGATTACACACCCTACTTGCTGCACCCCCAATGCCTGGGGAAGGCTTGCCCGGGGAGTGAGCTTGCCTGGTCTGATGGCCCCCTCCTGCTCCCCTCCCCCAGCCCTTTCTCTCCCTCCTCACTGGGGACATTCAATCCTTCCTTTGATGGACAGCCAAAAAGAGACTTCTTCCACATCCTAAATTTGTTAGCACCCGCTAATCATCTTAACCTCCCTCCCTTCTGCACGCCCAACTGGTGCCTCCTTAAAGACACAGGGCACTTTTCTGATTCTCAGTAGGAGTCCCTGAAGAGGCCTCAGTACCCCTCACCCCCATCCCAACCCCTGAGGGGGGTGGCGGCACACAGAACTTTTCCTCAGGAGGTTCCTCTGTGCAGCGTCCTGGTGAACCCTAACATGAAGGCGTTGGGGACAGAGGCAGCAGAAGTAGCGTGGCTGTTCAGAGCACCCTCAGTCATCCTCAGGTGGGGCCACCCCAGGGTGCTTGAAGAATGCTGAAGATGGCCTGAGCCTGGGGGACCATGCAGAGAAATTCTCCAACTCGGATGCTTCCAACCCTCACCATTTTCCCTTCTTCTCCATAGCCTTGCCTCCAGGATCTGTACCCCCCTTCTCTCCTCCTCTATCTCCTCCTCCTCCCTTCTTCTCCTCCCTCCTCCCTTCTCCTAGCCTCTCTGTCATCCCCATCCTCTCCCCCGTCCCCTGCTAGCCTCCCTCCTCCTCCTCCTCCTCCTCCTCCTCCTCTTTACAGCCACCATCTACTTTACAGGCACATGCTTAGGCTTAGGCAAGACCCTAAGAGAAAGGAATTCTTGGCCCCATTGCACTACGGAGAAAACCAAGACCAGAAGCGAGGGTGGGGGGAGGATCGGCGCTTGTCTGTGTATATAAGTTCAGCCCTAAGAGCCAGGCTTGCTGCTGAGCGCCATCCATCCTGTCTCCAAAACACAGCCCCGTCAGTCACTGGTCTTAAATGATGTCTCCCGAAAGCATCTTGTTTGGGGGACATACACATGGCAGTTCCCCAACACAGTTATGTATTTCCTTCCTTCAGCCTTCTGCCTCTCTCTCTCTCTCTCTCTCTCTCTCCTCTCACCCCTCTCCTCCCTCCTTCTGCCCCTTCTCTCTTCCCTCCTCACAGGCGAGAATGCTCTGTGGCCTCCAGCCCTTGTCCTGGCCCTAAGCCTCCCAATAAATAACAGGTCTCAGTTGAAGGCCTGGGCCCTGCAGGATCTCAGCTCAGGAGACAGGCCCGTGCTGGCTCAAGCCTCAGGCGCCCTGGAAGACAGGGACAGGGCCCCCGCCCAGGCAGCAGGGAAGGAGGCTTTAGTCGCTCTCCCTTTGCATCTGGGACTGATAGAAACATGGCAGGCTTCACAAAGTCAGGCAAGAAACCCAGAGAGTTCAAGAGCATCTCCGCACCAAGGTCTTTAAGGGGGCTTGGGACAGGTCCACAGGGAGGAAGTAGAGAGTTGCTGACTAGGGTCACTCTCTCTGAAAGGGCTGGACCCTGGCCCAGAGGAGCCTGGGACCCTGTGTGCTTGGACGATGGGCGGGAAGCAGCCCTTTGCTCCCAGCTCCATCCTGCTCCTCGGTCAGCAGTGCCTGGGCACCTATGATGGGTTTGTCCAACCGGAGGGTTTCCTGGTCGTTTGCTCAGCTGAACCAGCTAACACTGGAAGGTTCTGGGGAAGAAAGTGGGTGGAGTGGGTTGTCACAAGGTAATGCAGCGGGGAGGAGAATAGAAGAAGCAAGGGATAGGCCTGGTGGCTGACACTCCATCCCCTCGCCTGCCACCTGACTGGGGTCTTCTCCACACAGTTCAGGCAAATGCATTAGGAGGCTTCACTGGACCAGAAAAGGACAGTTCCACTCCCAGCCTGCTTATGAGACTAAAGCAGAGCATCTGTGGAGAAACAAGTGGGGACCATAGTATCACTCCTTCTGTGCCCAGATCACTGGGTACTGTGGACGGTTATGCAGCCCCAGGCTGGCACCTCCAGCCAGTTTCCACTCCCGTGTCTGTGTCCCCGTGGGACTTCCAGAGTGGTCACCATACCCAGATAGCCAAGGTACCTCAACCCCCACCTCAACTTCATCTCATCTCCACATTCCCTGCTACCTCAGGTGGAAGAGAAATTTCTCAACCACTTTACCAGGTCCAATGGGAAATGTTAAATCTATTTTCAATGGCTTTGAGGGGCCGACAGAACGACTCATTGGTAAAGGTGCTTCGAGTCAATGTGATGATCTGAATTTTATCTCTGGGACCCACATTCATGGAGCAGGAGAGAACTGACTCCCCAAAGTTGTCCTCTGACTTCCAAATTCATGTACCCATTCATACACACAAATACATTAAAAAAATTAGTGATTTTTTTTAATGGCTTAAATTCTCAACAGTATTATACCATAGCACTCACAGGGGGCAGTTTCCTGACCCTAAGCCAATAGAAAATCGTGCCCAGGCCTAGCTTCTCTCTTGTCCTATTAGGGATGGACAAAGTGCTCTCCTCTAGAATCCCCTTCCAACCTCTCCCAAGATGCCCCGGTCACCTGTCTGGTCTTTAGGAAGCCTCTGGATAGCGCCACCTCTGTGGCTCCACAACCCTTCATCCCCCCATCATGGAGGCCTGTGGTCAGGAGCAGCAGCTCAGTACTCTCCTGCCCTGTCTTTGGGGGAGGGCTGTGGTTTTCTTCTCTCTCAACAGAGAGAAGAAACAGCAAGGGTCCATTTGTATTTGTTTTTATTACACGGAAAGGATATTATTTCTCTTTCTCTCTACATCTTTTGATCTTGGCCCAGCCCTTGCCCCCAGTTTCGCTCAGCTTTCTGACCCTAGTCGTCAAGGAACCCTCTTTCTTCAGAAGCCAACTGTATAGTCTTCTATTGTGACAAGGGTGATGCCACCTGCGGTCTTCCCAGGATGCCTCAACCTGCCACCAGGGAGGTTGGCTGCAGCAATCCCCGAGGGTCCCATCTGCTGGAGTGTCAACGCTCCAGACAGACTTCCAGGCTCCTTGCTCTGGGTGAACTGCATGACTGATTATAGCTTCCCTTAAACATGCGTTCTACCCTGGTGCCCCCTGGGACAGCAGTGGTCCCATAACCAGCTCCTGGGTGAGGTCAGAGGTCAGGAGAGTGGGTGGATTGGCTCTGCTTGATGATTTACTAACCACTCTCCCCATTAACTGGAGAGGCGGTAACTATGACACACATTAGCATCAGCTGGGAGCCAGTAACTGGGCCACAACTATGGGATGGGCTCAGCGGAGTGAGGTAGAGGAAGGCTGTCCCTTTGGACTGTGGCTATCTGAAAGACTGTCTGCCTTCCCTAGAGTGTTTGCCCACATACAATGCCCTGGGTTTGATCCCTAGCCCTACATAAACTGGGCGTGTTAATACATGCCGTTAATCCCAGCACTCGGGAGTTGGAGGTTGGACTATAAGAAGTTCAATGTCATCCTTAGACAGAATGTAAGTTTGAGACCAACCTGGGCTACGTGATTCCCTGGCTCAAGAACAACAAAAAGATGCCAACCCTCCTTAAACAAAATCTGCACTAATCCATGACCCTGGGGCTGAAGCTCTATGGGAGCTCTGACTATGCCGTCTATGTAGTACTTACCACAAACAGCAGTGTCTCAGTCAGCAGGACCTGGGTTCGAATCCCAGTTGCAGCGTATGAGAGCTTCAGGAAGTATGACTCTCAATCTTGCTCAGTCTGTTCCCAGGGGGACAGGTGGGGATATGACTACATCTCCTGAGGACCTTGTGAGAGACCTGGGAATGCCACCCCATGAACATGTTCTTTGCTCCATGGAGCAGGTCCAACATGGGGCCTTTGGAGTCTTTCTAGCAGTGGCCCCCATTTGGAGGAGGTTGCCTTTGGAGAACTCTGCCCGTCTAGCCATGGCAGGACTTGACTAAAGTGACTCATGTCTGCTGACTCCTGAACGGTCACCTGCTGTTAGAGGACTGGGTTGTCATTCTCCTGCTGCTGGGAGCCTGGCTACCTGTGGTCTGCAATGCCCCTTTGAAGACAGGGAGGAAAATGGGTAGGTCTAGGCAGTCAGAGAGGCTAATTGGCCTCAGCTGGTGTTGCGTGACAACAACTTTTCCCTGGGGAGATGGTAACACACACATCTACTCACCAGGTAGGGAACCCGTGACAGACCAGAGTACGGACCCCACCAATTCCAACTTGGTAAACTAATGAGTTTTATTGGGGTTACTTGCAGGAATATGGGTGAGGGATCACTTACAGGAGCAGAAATGACTCAAAGACAGATACATTATCAAGGCCACCCCAGCACAGGTGACAGTCCACAAAAGCTGGGAACCTGGAGCCCCCTGCACAGCCTGCAGGCAGCTCAACAGGTTGGAGAGTGTCCTTTCCAAGTGACTGTGGTCACTCTTCTAGGCAGCAGGTCTGGTTTCTGCTTCTTCCAGGCAGTTGGTCTGGTCTCGGAGTCCTGCAGCTTTAATTGAGAGTCTTCTTTGCAGCGTGGCTTCCTTTAGCCTGAGAGGGACTCTCAGCTTTTACCGGTTACTCCAGCAGGGAGGGGCCTAGTGCATCTGGTCAATTTCAGGGACTTCCTGAAGCTTTTTTGAGTTGTTTAACTTCCTGCTTAAGGGGCTTCCCTGCAGGGTGGAATGTGTCTATCTCAGAGATTAAATAATAGCAGGCCCAGACAGCTCTAGTGTAGAGTGCAGCCTCATCTTACCCACCCCATTCTAGAAACATCAGAATAGGGAGGGAATTCCACCTGGCTACCCAAACCTGACAGGCCTAGCTGCTGGATGGTGAGTGAAGTTAGGCCTAAGGGGAACATGGCCAACTTGTCACCATTATCATCCTGGTGCTGTATCAGGCCTGGGTCTGCATTAGGTCTGTGTTTATTCTGTTTTCCTAGCGCCTAGGGCAGAAAAGCACGCAGAGACCACCCAGCCTCTTCCTCCCTGCCCAGCCTCTTCCTCTCTGTACAACTCCCATACCTCTGCCCTCTAGAGCAGCTGCCTCAGGCTGTCCAGCTGCAAAGTGTCTGAGCAGAGGGCGAGGTGCGGGAGCCTCTTGTAAGAACTGACACCTGCTACCACACCCTACCACCCTCGGGTGCCCGTTGCCTCCAAACAGCATCTTCTCTTAAGTCAGTCTGATGGGAGGGGAAGCCACCAGAGCATCTTTGTACTCCTGGATGCTGTGACACCATGGTCCTCATGTCCTGTGTATAATCCAGGGCCTTGTCATCCAGGGCTCCAGACAGACATGAGAGCTGCATACATGTGGGGATGTGCTTGCTTTGGGGAAAGAGAAAGAAGCATGTACTGATTCCACAGTATCCATGAGCATCGGAGGGACAGGAGAAAATGGAAACAGTTTAGTGGCAGGAGGGCATGGGACCGGGGGTGACACCTTTACTGTCTTTAAAGAGCCATTTAAACAATGAATAAATGTCAGAAAACTAACAATTGGAAAGAAGGAAGAAGGAAAGGAAGGAAGGAAGAGCCTAATCGAAGATCCAAACAGTTTCTCCTCTTCTCAGCTCAGATGGTCCCAGTTACTCGGGTCCTCAGTCACTCTAGAGCTCTGTATCCAACATGCTGTACGGAGGTCACACAGCTAGCCACGCCACCACATCCAGCCCCTGCCTACCTTGCTTTGGGTGCCACTTCATCCATTCATTTCCCTGTCTCTTCTCCCATAGGCTTAAACCCCTGTCAGTTCAAAGACAATCATCTGTACTGGCCACCAGACCCTGGATAGAGCTCCTGCTCCTTCAGATGTGAACACTCATGCTAAGACCCAAATCAAGTGTGGCAGCCCTGATTGATTAGCTATAGCTGCCCAAAGTACAAGTAACAGCTCTGAAATCCATTAGTTATGTCTTCAGGGGACCCAGTATAGGGACTAGTAGATTGTGCTCAGGATTTGCTATTCCAGGGTAAACTGGCATGAAAAGTAGGGCTCCTCTCGATGACTACTGCACAGCTGTCCTGGCTGTGATGAAGGAAAGGCTCCTGTTTTTCTGGGCAATGTGCTGGTGTGGAATGAGGAAGATCTTTGCAGTCATCTGGGCCCAGGCATAAATCTCAGCCCCGTCATTCATTTTTTTTATTTGACCTTGGAAGAGCTACTTCTCCTAGGGTGTCTGAGTGTTTCATTTGTAAGTTAAAACACTTACTGAGTTCTGAAGATCAGAAGTGGGTCATGGGAAGAGCCCTGCCTTCTGTGGCACACAAAGCAGCTGACATCCCAGCCACAGAAGGTTTGCGGGAGCCATTGGGGCATCCAGGCTTCTGTGCTGGAGGTTGTTTTCTTTAGATTCCCCTGATCATAGTTGTGTACACCTTGACCCCTGACCACAGTTGTGCACACCTTGACCCCTGACCACAGTTGCGCACACCTTGACCCCTGACCACAGTTGCACACTCCTTGACCCCTGACCACAGTTGTACACAGCTTGACCGTGGCCTCATGGGCACATTATACAGCTGCTTGAGATGTAGTTAACTGAGAGACAAAGTCAAGAATGATTTTTTTCTCTTGGAGATTGTAGCCCAGTTGGTAGAATGCTTGCCTAGCATGAACAAGGCCCTGGGTTCAAACCCTAGCACCACAGATGACTGGCACAGTGGCACACACCTATAATTCAGCATCCGGGAGGTAGAGACGGGAGCTTCAGAAGTTCAAGGTCATCCTCAGCTACATAGAGTTCAAAGCCTTCCTAGGCTATGAGGGGTTGGGAAAGAAGAAAGAATAGAAATGAAGCAAAACATTAAGAAAATCCACAAGTTTAAGGCCAGCTGAGTTCAAAGCCAGCCTGGATCACTTAGTGAGACCCTATCCCAACATAAAAAGAAAGAACTGGGCGATGGTGGCACACACCTTTAATCCCAGCACTTGGGAGGCAGAGGCAGGTGAATCTTTGTAGACAGCCTGGTCTACAAAGCGAGTTCCAGGACACCCTATCTTGAAAAGTCAAAAAGTAGAGAGAAAAGAAAATGTGGGGTGGTGGTGGGGGGAACTAGGGGTGTAGTTCAGTGTTAGAGCACTTGCTTAGCATGCATGCAAACTCCTGAGTTCAATCTTCAATTCCCAGTACTGGAAAACAACAAAATGCTCACAGTCCACAGGCAGCTAAAATCCTCACTGAGAACCGATTGCTGATCATTTCTCATCACTGCTCTGCTCAGAGAGAAACAGCCTTCAAGCCACTTGCTTGGCCTTGTGCCAAGTGGAAGGAGGTGGTCTTGTGCTACAATACCCAGGGAAAGCACCAACCATTGCTTTTGGGTGTACTTAACTCACTAACACCCTTATCACATTGTTCTTCACAGATACATAGTTGAGGTGGAAGCCGGGGGCCCTGCACCCTGTACTTCCTTCCAATCCTCATTCACATATTCAGCCTGCGTTGGCTGGACACTCATTCCCCCCAGGCCAGCCATTCTGAGCCATGGGATTGAAACTAGGGGATCCGAGAGCGCCACAGAGAACAAACGTGTGTTACGAATTAGAACCCACAGACCAGATGGGTCTCACGGCTCTGTTGGATTTGCAGAAGGGCTTTTCAGATGTTGCTGAGTCAGCACCAGCATCTAGAAATCAGAGTTTTGGACAAAAGATCTAACTTTTCACTTTCTTGGGTGTTTTCAAGATCAGCGGCAAACAACTGCAACTTAGGGTGGTCAGTCCATCTTGGGCAGACAGACGAGCCCTAGGTGCCCTGCCCCAGGCTTCTCCACTCCTGAGAGAATGCCTAGCCCGTTCCATTTGTGTCTGCTAACTTGCTTGGCTCCTTGAAGCCCCACAGTGTAGAATCCTTAAGCCTCAACTCTCCTGGAGCAATGAGCAAAGCCTGTGCCCACCACAGACCTCACAGCCTAGTAGAGAGTTCTAGGTAGGGAAAAAAAAAAAAAGGCAGGGGAGATTGACATCCGCACAGAGATGCAAGAATAACGAAAGAGACTTTTTGATGTCCCGGGATTGTGGTGAGTAGGAATCCACAGCCTGGAGGAGGAGGTGTGGTCTGCGATGTACGTGCTGCGTTTGCCAGAGAACCGGCTGTCCCTGTGGGTCACGGAAAGGGGACCCTGGCTTGCATAACTGCTGACTTCCTGGGAAGGACCCGAGGTGAGGTGGGGGATGGGGCAGGAAGTCACCCTCCTTGGGAAGACCTCTGTAGGTCAAATGGGAGGATCCCGCTGCTCCTGGGAGATTCAGTCAAGAGTGACAGGTTCAAGTTCAGAGATCCTGGGCCTCCAGATTCTTATCAAAATAAAGCTGAGCCGAGCTGAGTGAGTCCACCCTGCAAGCCCAGCCCTGATTAATTTTCATTTTCGTCACACAACCCATCCCCCTATCTGACCTGATATCCCCATCTGTGTGTGGCCATCAGCCCCTCTGCCCTGGGCTGGGGCAGGGGGGTGGGTGGGGCTGTGCCCGGAAACTGCTCAGCCTGAGAACAATGCCTGCCCTTGGACTGAGTCTACAGAACCCAGCCGCAATCTCTACCACCCATGAGACCTCTGCAAGAGTCCATCACTCAGAACTCTTCACTCTTGACCCCGGCCTGGAAGTGTTGGGGGCCCAAGGAAGCAAGGACATATACAGCATGTCCTGCTGTCCAGAGCTGGGGACACGGATCAATTGTTTCTGTTTTAGCCGGGGCTCACCCAGCCTAATCCATCCTGTCTGCTAATCTCCCAGAGTCCAGCCTGCTGGGTCTGCATTTCCAGAGCTTCAGCGTCTCCTCAGAAAGGCAGTTCATAGGGTGGTCAGCAGCTAGACTAGCCTGTCCCCTCCATAGCTTGTGGCCCCAGCAGAAAACATTGCCCTGTGTGCTCAATGCCCCTGTATGTAAAAATAAGCTACCACCACTGGTTTCCAACTAATACAAGACTCATAAGGGCTGCCTATGACGATGTCCGTAAAATATCACGTGCGGTGGCCGGCCCACGTGTGAGAAGAGCTTTCTAAGTGTGCCACATGCTTCTGGAATTGGATGTCACTTTGTCGTGCCTATAAGCATTGTCGCTGCTGTGGCGCCGTTTATTACGTACTTAACTTTAAGCCAGGCACTGTGAAGGCACTTTGCTTGCAGTCTTCCATTTGCTCCCCCAACTCCAACAGGGTGGGTGCTAACACCGAAACTCAGAGAGGTGAAGCAGTTTGCCCACGACCACACAGCTAGTATACAGCAACATTAAGGTTTGTTTTTTTGGACTCTCGTGATGTGATTCTTTGTGAGAAGCTAACACTCATGGCCTCAGCATGTCCTTTCTACCTAGAGCCTCTCTGTCTCTTTTCTCCATGCTCAACGCCTAAATTAAAATCTCTTCAACAAAATTTCCAGCTCCGGGCCAGTGTTGCGGTAAAGGCACTTGCTGCAAAGGCCAGGAGACCTGAGTTTGATCCCCAGAACCCACACAATGGTGGAAGGAGAGAACTGATTACAGAGAGAGTCTTCAACTGCCCCACGCTTACCATGGGACACGTACCCACATGCGCGCACACATGCACTAATAATAAACTTGAAAAGCAAATCCCCAACTCTCCTTTGCTATAATGATTAGTCCTGAAGGTCTTTTCAGCAAATGAAGCCAGGAATCCTGTGAACTGGCTGGTGAACTCCCAGAAAGCCTTGGGAACTCCTCGGACTTCTGAGGGTGGTGTATGGAGCCGTCTAGTCCCTTCCCTGCGGGTGCTCTTGGGGTGGCTGTCATTGTTCCGGGATGGGTCAGATTTGGATGGGGTTAGCATTCCCACCTCAGTGGGGGAGCCAGTGTTAGGACAGAGATGAGAGTGACTGGCAGATGACCCAGGGACGATGCCGCAATGTCCTCACAGGGCATCCCGCAGGTTCCCCCTTAGCTGTCTAAACCTCTCCTCACTGTCTAAGGCTTCATTCTTAGTTTGCTTTTACAGCTGAAAAACTAACATACAGACAGGGGTCAGGAGGGCAAACTTCAGAACACAGAGCGTCCCAAGTGACGGCTCCGCCGCTCGTCAGCTGTGTGACTTTGAACTAATTATTTAATTTCTCTCTACGGGAAAAGACTCCTCCACGAAATGGGGCAACAGAGCACCCTTCCTGCTAGGAGAGCCGTGAGGTCACACATCCCTCTACAGCAGTGGTTCTGGACCTTCCTAACGCTGCGACCCTTGAACACAGTTCGTCATGTTGCCGTGAGCCCCAACCATAGAACTATTCATTGCTACTCCATAACTATAATTGTGCCGCTGTTAGGAATGGCAATGTAGATACCGGATATGTGACCTCAAGGGAGTCAGGACCCACAGGTTGAGAACCTAAGCCCTGCAGCATCTGGCATGACTGTGGGCTAGAGACGCCACCTCTGTGACCCACTCTGCCCTGTGTGGACTGTAATGACATCACCTTATAGCAACGCTATGAGGAGCAGAGAGAGCGATGAGACCAAAGACTCCGGGCAAGGTAGTCAGTGTGATGCAGTCATTAAAAAGCCCATTTGGGGAGCAGGTGAGGTGGATCCCACCGGTCAAGGTGCTTGCTGCCAAGCCTGGCCCAAGAGCAATCCTCAGTCTTTCTTTCTTTTTTTTTTTTTTTAAATTAATAGGATATCTATTTTCTTTTCTTTTTTTTTAAAGATTTATTTATTTATTATGTTTACAGTGAGTGTTCAGCCTGTAGGCCAGAAGAGGGCACCAGATCTCATTACAGATGGTTGTGAGCCACCATGTGGTTGCTGGGAATTGAACTCAGGACCTCTGGAAGAACAGCCAGTGCTCTTAACCTCTGAGCCATCTTTCCAGCCCCTCCTCAGTCTTTCTTTCTCTCCTTCTTCTCCCACTCCTCTCTCCCTCTCTCACCAAAGTGGCCTCTTTGAATCCCGCGGAAGACTAGACTTGACCTCCGTCACCTAGGCAAGGTCCTACACCCAGGCCCGCTGCCTGTGGATGCCTGCAGGCACTCCCCCGAGCCTCAGGGCTGCTTTTCCTGGGGTAGATAAAACCGCAGAGGTGGCGATAGGGTCCCCTACTTCTGCTGTGGACTCCTCCTTCATCATCTCCACATTCACCGTAGCCGTTTCCTAACTCGGTCCCAGGTTGTATCGGAAGATGCACCGCTGTGTGGGCACTGGGATAAAGCTGAAGTTCTGTTCAGAAGGAGAAGGGGAGAAGAGCTTCAGGGGAGGCCAAGGAGGGAGTCTGCAGGCCTGACAAACCCTGTGCCTCCTCCTAGCCACCTACCCCAGTCCGTCCTCAAGCATTCACCAAACAAGGTGGGGAGGCAAATGGGAACACAAAGGGGACAATCTCTGCACTGAAGGGCAGGACACCCCAGAGCAGAGAGATCAGAGCATCCTGCCAGGCAGGGAGTTCACCTCCATAGGCTCCACAGGAAAACGGCCATTGAAATTGCCCTCAGGGGCTAGGGTGGCAGCGGTTCGGCCATGGTCTTGGGAACAAAGCTGTCGAGTGAGGACTTTTAGGGTTGGGGCAGGACTGACTGGGGGGTTCTCCCTGACCCCCACACTTTCACTGCTCACACCCTCGGTCTGCCATTTTTTTTTTTTTTTTTTTTAGGATGGGAGATCTCACCTATCTCAGGTTGGCTTTGAACTTCTTATGTAGCTGAGGATGATCTTGAGTTTTGATCCTCTTGAGAGCTGAGATTACAGGTGTGGGCCGCCGAGATCAGTTCATGCAATGTTGGGGATAAAACCTAGGGCCTTTAGCATGCCAGGCAAGCACCAACTGAGTTATAACCCCAACCACCTCTCTGCCAATCTAAACAGCTGAGTGGGAAAGGAAAGAAAGGATAAACAAAATATCCTATCTTTGGTATGAGGCACGCTGGAGCCTTTCTGCTGCCTAACAAGGCTAGAGCTGGGCCTCCCTGGAAAGTCAGAGCTCTCATCCCTCATCTCACCCTCCTGGTGGGTCTAGTCTAGACCTTGTCACACATGCTAGTTCATGGTGATTGGCAGTAGAAAGAACTGCAATTGCCTAGGCTCATGGGGGAAAGTAACAATGCCTGATGTTTTAGTCAGTGTTCTATTGCTGTGAAGAGACACCATGATCATGGCAACTCTTATAAAGGAAAGCATTTAATCGGGGATGGCTTACAGTTTGAGAGGTTTAGTCCATTAGCCCCACGTCGGGGAGCATGGCGACATGCAGGCAGACATGATAACTGGAAGTTCTACGTCTGCATCTGAAGGCAGCAGGGACAGAGAGACCCTGGGCCTGGCTTGGGCTCTTGAAACCTCAAAGCCCACCTCCCAGTGACACACTTCCTCCAACAAGGCCACACCTACCCCAACAAGGCCACACCTCCTAATCCTTCTAAGCAGTGCCATTCCCTGATGACTAAGCATTCAAATAAATGAGCCTATGGGGGACATTCTTATTCAAACTGCCACAACCCATTAGTAATGTCTACTGTGAGTACAAGAGTGTGTATTTAAAGAATTCCTTCTCTGGAGAGACATAAACAGTATCTCCCCTTCCCTCATAAGGTCTCAGAGACAAGTACGATACCATTAAAGATCTTCCCGGGGAACCAGTGAGTTTATTGTGTTTACACACAGAGCGCATGATAAGGGTTTACTGATGGGAATGTGAATGACCTCACAGCAGCCTCATGGAAAAGGCTTTCCCCAGCATGAATGGTGGCTTCCCCCTCGCTACGTAAATGGGAGGTCCCTTCCCTTAACCTTCTCCAGCCTGTGTACTCCAGCACCCAAGGCTGTGTGCAATTGGGGCAGGACTGCGTCCAGATGATTAGAAGGAGAAGCTGGCATCTGGGACGAGAATCCGTGACTCTCCTCGTCTCTTCCGTCTAGGAGGGGATGGCAATAGTCAGCACACTTGGCAGTGAAGAGCATTTGCAAACAGACCTAGCCAATCTGAGGAAGACAGTGGCTGGCCGTTTTGTTCTGTGGACTGTTTTCTACAATAGGGAGGGGGAGGGAGACAGACAGACAGATGCTGCACCTGCTGCCCACGTCTCCCAGGCCCTAGCACTCGAGTTCACCTGGAATGCCTGGACATGTTTGTGACTGAAGAAAGCATGACGGATCTGAGCTGTGGAGTGCTGCAGATGTTTAACAACTGGTTTGTAGGGTGGGGAGGGGCTGCTTGGCTGCTTTTACCGATTTCTATAATGTGAACTCCTACTGTGGTCAGTTTTCAGCTGTCAGCGCATGAGGTTCCGAAGTGCCAAGTTAAGGAGAGCTGGGCCTACCTGTTCATGGGAGACAAAATGTGCTGATTTTGAGCAGTTGTCGGATTTTCTAAAGCCTCCTGCCATCCCCCAGAGCTCTACCAATTCTGGGCTGTTCTGAGCTAGGTTTCAGGATCCTTTTACACGCTGTGAATCTCTGGCAAGCTACAGCCAGAGGATTCTTCATCCATAGACTGGAGTTCATTGTGTCAATCATAAAGCATGATTTGCCCAGCATGTTCCTGGGGCAACCAATCCAGATGCTCTACCTAGAAATTGACCTCAGTGCTCCCTCTCAGGGTTCCCATGTTGGGGTCTCTAGACATGTCCTGCTGTCCCTTGAAAGTATAGACAGCCCAGAGTTGTTCCCACTCTGCAGGCAGGGTATGACTGGTATTGTAAACAACTCAAGGTCCTTGGAGAGTCTGGGGTGCCCAGTATCGGCCGTGGTAGAGACAGGCCGGCAGTGGGAGGTGTAGAACAGGATTCGGACCCCAGCTCCTGGGAGCCCAGCAGCCAGGCAGTGACAGAACATGAATTCAGAGCACGCTGTGACTCTCTACTGGCTCTGCCTAGGACCAGCACCAGATTTGGAGAGGGGCTAAGTAAACAGAACCTTCCACTCTCAAGGACCTCCTGATTCCAGCATGGAAAAAACTGAGTTCGCATAGGCCAGGTTCAAAACCAGGCAGGCAGTGGAGAGTTTAAAGCCTAAAAAATAACAGACTAAGAAATGCAAGCCAGGTCAAGCATGGTGGCCCACGCCTTTAATCCCAGCATTTGGGAGGCAGAGGCAGGAGGATCTCTGTGAGTTTGAGACCATCTTGGTCTATATAGTGAACTCCAGAACAGCCAGGATTATGTGATGAGACCCTGTCTCAAAACAAGCAAACAAACAAGAAAAGCCCAGGTGCTGCCTAAGGTCATGGGTCACCTTAGACAAGTTGCTTAACCTCCAATGGATGGATGAATGCAGCCCAACTTCTTCCAAACACAGTGAAATCTTTATTTTAGCATTTTTTTTCTTGTAACTTGATTGCATGGCACTCCAGCATGGACTCTTCTGATGACAACATTGTGAGGTTCTACCAGGTTTGAACGCTCAGATTCCACGTCAGTGAGAAGGAGTGAGCCTGCCACTCCCACCCCAAGCTTGTCCCAAGAGCTAATGTCATGTTGCAGAGACCTCATCAGTACTCTGCCTCCTGCAACCCGTGTAATGTTGGCTTATAGAATAATTAGTGATTTGATGAGTGCATGAAGGGCCCTGAGAACGTGGTGAACGTTGACTGCATACGTGAATGAATGAATGGCTCCTCCTACCACAGGCTTTTCCCGGAGTCCTCACGATCCATCCATCCGGGCTCTTTGGCTATGCTCCAGCTCTCTCATAGGATGCTCTAACTTCTCAGCAGGAGGAAATGAGTGATTCCTCTCTGTGTCACCAGAGTTTATCATCAGGCCTTTGATAACACGTGGGGTGGTTGTTGTTGTTGTTTAACGCAGTTTCCCTTCCTCAAAGGGTATGTATGCCTGTGTGTTCTTCATCTTTATATAGCCATAGCGTGGTATAGAACGTATGGAAGAAAGGCCCCTCAGAATTCTGGCCGCCCCAGGTTGCCTCACAGGGTCTGCTCCTGTTTGTCTATTTAAAGGAGGCAAGACTGCCTTGCTCAAAGACTGGCAGGTAGTAGATATGAGGAGCAAGGTCTTAGACGGAAGGTTTCTACTCTGGGTATCTACTGTAGACGGCCTCTGGGCATCCTGTTGCGGTCCACTCCATCCTTCCTGGGCCCTGTGGAATAATCTGCATCATTCTCTCTTCTGTTCCCATGGCCTGCAGCAGGCACAGGTGGCTTCCTCCTTCTTCAGATGGGGCGATGTGAACAGTCACTCACAGAGTCCCCTCTCTTCTCCCCCTCCCAGTCATGAGAGATGGAGCGTTTTGTCAGGAAGCTCCCCGATGAGGAGTCAGGAGGCTGGATTCTGTTCACATCCTCGCCCAACCTCCTTGGACCTCTCAGTCCCTGCTCTGTCTAAATCGAAGTTGATGATGCTTTGAACTGGCTGTCCTTGCAGTGCCCGGCCGGAAAAATGGACCAGTCATGAGTCACATGACTGACCAGAGCACAGACATGTGACGTGACAGCACCACCGCACTTTACAGAAGTGTCAGCTGCCCATCCACTGTTTATTGAACACAGCACGGGTCAAGGGCTCGGTGTGAAATCCAGGGGTCCCCACTGCAGGCCGGTGAGAGGACATGGAGAAGGGCAACAGTTGGCTCTCCCATGATCTTCCAGAAGGATCAGTCAGAATGATGGCACTCTTCCCCATGGATAGAACAGGGTTTGTCATGGACAAAGCCTTGTCCTGACTTCCGAGTCCATTCCACATCAGTTCTCTCCATCCACCCTGTGGGTCCTGGAAATCAAACTCAGGCTTTCAGGATGGGCAGCCAGAGCCTTCGCCCGCTGAGCCCCTCCTCCTCCCTTCCAGCACTGGCTATTTTTCTTGTTGCTCTGACAAAATGCCCAGCGAAAGCAGCAACTTCAGGAAGGAATCATTTACTTTGGCTCCCACTTTGAGCTCAGCATCCATCATGGTGCAGAAGGCATGGCACCGGACCTTCCTGTCGGTGGAAACACGGTGTCCATAGTCAGGAAGCAGAGGATGAATCCTGACACTTCCTCATAGACGTGCTCGGAGGCTGGTCTCCTAGGTGACTGTAGGTCCTGTCAAGGTGACAGTCATTGCCAACCCCCTACACACACACACACACACACACACACACATCATCATCATCATCATAATCATCATCATCATCATCTTCATCATCATCATCCGGTGACACAGGGTCAACCTAGGGGCTTCTTCCTCACTGAAGTCCCTGTGAGTGACAAGTGGAGGGGCAGTGAGAGCCTGGCAAAGCAGAGTCCCCTGGGAGCTGTGGAGAAGTCCTCTAGAGAGCTGCAGGTGGCGGTGTGGGATGGTAACCTCACTCTGAGGGAGAGGCACACTGTAGACGTGGGTCGGAAGCACTCCTGGTTTACTAACAGCAGGCAGGTCCACCACCAGAGCTCCACCCTGCACCATCAGGAGCATCCCTAATCTTGCAAACTGGGAGCTGGGGCCCTGTCAGACCCGATAGGCTCCGTATAGCTGCCCTTCATATGGCCAAACCATCCAAAAATCCCCAGAGTCCCAATTTTGTCATTGTTGAATACTCTTCCCCCAACCAGGAGGCACAGCCTTCCCAGGAAGCCTATGCTTTCGAGATAGTTGCAAGTTCTGCATGACATCCTCCTGTCCCTCAGCCTAATAGGTCCCAGATGCTCTCCCTCCCTGACCCACGCTGCCCCCAGCCTGTTCTGGACCCCTGCCATCTGGCCTAGAGCTTCCCAGCCAGCCACTACACCTTTTTTTCTGGTTGTTGTTTTTAATTGAAACATTTTGTTCACCCGGACATGATGGCTTGACAGAGGCCAGCAAGATGGGCTGTTTCTTCCTGGATGGGAACCAGAACACAGACTGGTACTGGCAGAGGGGGGGAGGGGAGAAGGAAGTGGCTTTGAGGCCGTAAGGAACCAGTGGGGAAGCATCAGGCAGCCATGTTGGCAGAGCATGAAAGGCAACAGAAGCAGCTAGCTTCTAAGCTGATATGGTCAGGTCGGCAGGGGCTGAAGGGGACATGCAGCCGGGACCCCTCCCCTTGGGGCTGTGGGGGCCTCCATAGCTCCCTTCTACAGAAATGCCATTTAGACTGTCTCCTGTCACTATTTCCTTTCCTACCCTCTTGGCTCCCACCCTCACAAGGCTTGAACCTGTAACTCTTGATAATGAGACAGGGTTGCTGCTGAAGTCCGGTGCCGGAGGAGGGAACGTGGAGGGGGAGGGGCGGGAGGGAAGGAGGGAGTCCGTGGAGAGAGAGAGAGAGAGAGAGAGAGAGAGAGAGAGAGAGAGAGGGCTGACCCCCAGACGGAGAAGTGGGTGTCAGGAAAGCAGTAGTGGGCGGCAGACCCCCGAGGGCAAGATGTCTGACTCAGTGCCTAACAGAAACCAGGCCAGGCCAATAGACATCAGGCTGGGAGGGGAGGGATGGAGAGCTCTCCTCCCCCCCCCCCACCTGCTCCTGTTGCCAGTTTTCCATTGCATGTCCTGGGAAAGCCTGCAGGAGTGTGAGCACACTAACAGCATCAATCTCTCCAGCGTCTGTCTTCTGTGACCTCTCTGCGCTTGCGTTGGAGGCCACCCCGGAGCAACCTGAACCATAAACGCGGGCAGGTCCCTGAGAACAGAACGCAACTTGACAGGCAGGAAGGTGAGGGGTGGGGACCACTAGACCCCTCTCAGGGCTGAGCCGGGGGTCCAGACCCCTGCATTTCTCATCCAATTATATAAAAACATGGAGACAAAATAAAGGGGAAATGGATCACCCCGGCAAGAGTGAGCCAGGAAAAGACGAACTTTGAAGACCAGATGGAAACCCGTTTGCCAAAGAATTCTTGGATGTTGTTTCTAAGGTGACCGCCCCCCACCCTCTCCCTCTGGCAGCAGTGACACTGACCAGCCCTTTTCTCTCTCTTTCAGGACCTCCTGTAAGTACAGGCTGCAGCTGGTCCCCGTGTGCGCGCGCGCATCTCAAAGGCCTGTGTCGTCTATGGTAACAGGGCCCCGGGTGGGGCGCTGACAGCCAGCCCCTGCTGTCTTCCAGGAGGGTCCTTCCCCAAGTCCCGCAAAGAACTAGGACTCTGTATCCCCTCAGGGCTAGACAATGGCCACCCTGGCCTTCTGGCCTTCATTTCATTCTAGAAGACTGGCTTACCCCTTCTTGGCCTGGCTTTTTTGTCCTTCCCCCTTACACACACACACACACACACACACACACACACACACACATACACACACACACACACCAATAACAACGGTGAAAGAAGTGGTAACTATCAGAAAGAAGAAAGATCACCCAGCTAGGTTCTACCCCCTCCCCCTCCCCCAATGTCTTTGTCCCATGCAGAAAGCAGGTCAGGGCACAGCTCCAAGCTACGGAGACTCCACAGTGCCATCCACACCCCTGCGTGGGCAGCCCCATTCTGGCCAGGCCCCGAGGGGCAGCTGAGGCTGGTGGTGGTAATAGCCGTACAGGCCACATGTCCTGCTTCCTGGGCCTTAGTCCCAGGGTGGGCAGGGAGCTGGACCTTTTCCAAATGCCCGGAGAAGAGCTCAAGGAAACACCTCCCTAAGGTAAAGGGCCCGAAGCCAGAATCACGTGCTCTTTGAGGAACAGCCTTTGATAGCCCTACAAAAGACCTGAGGGCACTGGGGGACCCTGGGGACTGGTTCTGAAAGGGCCCAGCCACTTCACATGGTTCTCTCTCAAGGTCACTGAAATCTACCCCACCCTCTCCCCCTCCCTCCTGAATTGCTAGGAGGTGGCTCTGGGGCTGTGAGGAACCAGTAGAAGTCAGAGGAAGAGAGTACCCTATTTGTGAAACCAGTGCACCTGATTCTTAAAGAGACCGTTATTTAATACTCTGTGATTACACTGAAATCCCAGCCCCACCTCCCACCCCTAAGAATCCTCCCACCACTTTGTCTGGTAGGACTCGAATAGCAGAGCAGCCAAGGAGGAAGGTGCATTATCATGGTTGGTTTAGGGGCATCAAATGGTCCTTCCTGTCACCCATCTTCCAAAATAGATGGCAGGGGCTGGGGATGTGGCTGAGGTGGTGGAGTGTTTGCCTAGCATGCGTGGAACTCTGGGCCTAATCCCCAACATAAATCCCAGCACTTGGAAAATGGAAACAGGAAGATCTAAAATTCAAGGTCATCCTCAGCTGTATAGGGAGTTCAAGGCCGGCCTGGGCTACTTAAGATTTTGTTGTTTCTTTCTTTTTTTTTTTTAAAGATTTATTTATTTATTATGTATACAGTGTTCTGTCTGCATATACACCTGCAGGTCAGAAGAGGGCACCAGATCTCATTACAAATGGTTGGGAGCCACCATGTGGTTGCTGGGAATTGAACTCATGACCTCTGGAAGAACAGCCAGTGCTCTTAACCTCTGAGCCATCTCTCCAGCCCGATTTTGTTTTTTCTTAAAAGGAACTATGGTAGGCCACCTACTGGAATGGAGTCATGTATCCCTTCCTTTTTTTTGAAGGCAAGAGTCCACATCTGCCTCATTCTGAGGACACTCCAGAGGTGGTATTAACTTCAGGTGCCTCATTAGAACTTCGGCATCCTCAGAGTTGTGCCTACCTGCCTGGCACATCGTTCCTAGCCGGAGTGGGTACTGTCACTCCTGATTCTGGGGACTGGCAAAGTGGGGTATGAGTGCCTACTTACAGTCTCTACCTATCTGAGCTGTGGAGCAAGGGGCAAGGAAGGCCCAGGTGGTTCTTCGTGCTTCTAAGCTTGACGCAGATGAGAGTCCCTAGGTCCTTGCCCAGCTCTGACTAACACGACTGAAAAACAGAAGGACTAAGAGGGATGGGGGGCGGGGCTTCCTCGGCCCTGTGTGCTTTGCTTCCTGCAAAGGAAGGATGTCAATGGCCAGAGGTGAGGGTTGGACAGAAGGCCATCTGCTGCCCTGAGAGCCATCTCTTAGGGGCTGGCTCTGCACTCTAGTGGGGATGCCCAGGTTCCTGTGGGCACAAGGTAGGCACACACCGTGGAGGATGCATTGATGTGGCAGCGGGAATTAGCAAAGGGTAGCAAATTAGCCTTTCCCACTGCCCCCACCCCAGTGTCCAAGGCAGAAGTCTGTCTCCCCGCTGCTCCCCTTTCTCATCACTTGAGTTATAGGAGCACACGGCACCCTCTGTTTAAAAAAAATTCTGTAATTCCTGTTGATTAATGTATTTCATTTATTTCTATCCCACCTCACTCCAGGAGAGAGGGATTTAAAACTATGTACTAGTTGGGTTTTTTTGTCAATTTGACACAAGCTAGGGTCATGTGGGAAGAGGCTCCTCAGTTGAAATGAAAAAAAAAAAAACCTCCATCGGACTGACCTGGAGGCAAGTTGTTTTCTTGATTAGTGATTGGTACGGGAGAGGACCCAGCCCACTGTGGATGATGCTGTCCTTGGGCAGGGGGTCCTGGGTTGTATAAGAAAACAAGCTGAGCAAGCCATGGGGAGCAAGCCAGAGAGCAGTGCCCCTCTGTGGGCCTTGAGTTCCTGCCCTGACTTCATGATGACTGACAGCTGAACCCTCCCCTGTTGGTCATGGTATTTATCGCAGCAATAGAAAGTCAACTGGAGCAAACTAGGTAAGGAAGCAGGGGTGGGGAGCTGAACAGAAGAGGCAGAAAAATTGGGATTTGAGCTCTCTGTTGGCCCATGCAAAAGGGGAAATCAGTTTTTTGTTTTTTCAAAACCTCAGTCTACAGTTAGGTAGGAAGGCATTGGACACTCAGTGAAAGGTGACTTTACCTGGTCCTGTGCCTCACCCACTTGTCCTCACCTAATAATGGGTCTAATAATGGCTCGTGCTAACATTTGCTTATCACTTGCTGTATACAAGTCCCCAAGTTCAGTGTTACACTGGTTTATCTCATCGTAAAGACAGGCGATTACTCAGTTCTCCCGTAGTCAAGCTGAGAAAACGGAAGGTGCCTTGGACTTCCGGTCACCCTCATCACTCACGTAGTTAAGTGCAGAGCCAAGACTGAGCACAGGTGGGCTGGCTACGCAGCTCTTGCTCCTATTCCAGAAGATTCTATCTCTGCTACGGAAACATCTCCACCTGTGCTGGGCCCCACCCCGTGGGCCAGCGCTCAGGCTCAGCTCACTTTTTTTTAAATTGAAAAAGCTTTTTTTCATGCCCTTTATCTCGTGTTTCCCCTCCTCTAATCCCTCCCAGATCCTCCCCACCTGACTTTATGTTCTCTTCTCTCTCACTCACTTTCAAAAACAAACAAGAAACAAAAACAAGCAAGAAACATATACAAAAAAACCCACAAAAACGAAAATCAAACAAGCAAAAGACCCACAAGAGGAAAAAATAAAAATGCCTAAACAAAGCAAAATGAAACAAAAGGTCCACAAAAATGTCGTTGAGTTTGTTTTGTGTGGGCCAAGAACTCCTGGGCATGGGGCCTGTGCTAAAGCGTGATTGATAGACCCAGTGATACTCCACTGGAGAAAATCTGATCTCCCCTTTGCCATTGGGTCAGTTGCAGATGGCTTCTTGGTTAGGGGTGGGACCCTATGTCTGCTTCCCGCCTCAGTTCTGGGACCCCATCTGGCTTGAACCTGTGCAGGTCCGGTGTGTGCTGCCACAGTCTCTGTGAGTTCACACGCATCGGTCCTGTTTTGTCTGGGGGACATTGTTCCCTTGGAGCCATCCATTACCTCTGGCTCTTTCTGTCCTCTCTTCTCTACAAACTCCCAGGCCTTGAGGGGAGGAGCTCAAAGAAGTCATCCCCACTTAGGACTGAGTCCTCCCGAGTCTCTCACTCGATGCAGACTGTCCACTTGTGGGTCTCTGTGTTAGTTACCAACTACTTCAAGAAGCAGCTTCTCTGATGTGGGTTGGGCAAGGCCCTGATCTATGGGTGTAGTAGTATGCCATTTCATTGCTCTATCCCTTTCTCAGAATAATAGCAGTAGGTTCTCCCCTAGACCCATGACCTCTCTAGTCTCCGGTTTGGGGCCACCTGAGCAGTGTTAGGTGTTCCCACTCATGGAGTGGGTCTTAAGTCCAGTCCAAAAGTGGTTGGTTACTCCCACAGTGTTTGAGCCACTACTGCACAAGTGTATCTTTCAGGCAGGTCGCTGTTGTAGGTGGTAGGGTGTATAACTGCATTGACTTTACCTTTCTCCTCAGGTGATTTGCAGAGTACCTTCTGGGACCATGAACGCTAGTCACTAGGGTGAAGGTTCTAGTGAGGCGCCAGCTTGACTTCTCTGTGTTCGCTGGCATAAGTCAGTGCTCTCTTCGGCAACAGGCCCTTACCATCAGGTTGGGGCGAGCAACTGATAGCCTTGGCAATAGCTTGTGATGTTTGGGAATTCCCATGGGGCCCCTTTGGCCAACAACTCAGTAATGTATAAGTCATTCCTAGACTGGAGGTTTTACTTGGTGGCGTAAGATGTGTAGTTGAGGTACTGGCTCCCCTATTTGGTGACTCTGTTTACCTTCTTTTCGTGTATGTTTCTATTTTAAGGAGTGACTGCAGTAGTAGGCTTCCATATCCTTTTCAAATGGCCTTTAGTGTTAGCTGCTACTCCCATATCCCTCGTTTACCCTGTCCTCCCATCCCCCTCCCTATTGAATCCTCCTATCCTAGTTTCCTCTCTATCCCCCCATAACACTGTATTCTGTTTTCCCTTCCTTGAGGTTCCTCCCCCCTGGTTCCTCACTAGGTACCTAACCTCTGTGGTTATTCAGATTAAAATGAACATACTGGAAACGTAAAAGCCAACATCCACATATAATAGAAAACATACAATATTTGTCTTTTGAGGTCTGGGTTACCTCACTCAGGGTGATTGTTCCTTGTTTCATTTATTTACCTGTGACTTTGATAATTTCATTTTTCTTAACAGCTGAATCACATTCCATTGTGTGAGCATACCATATTTTCACTATCCATTCATCAGTTGCTGGACAGCTAGGCTGTTTCCAGTTCCTGGGTATTATGGATAGAGCAGCAGTGAACATGGATGAGCAAGTGTCTCTATCGTAGGATACAGAGTCCTTTGGGTGTGTACCCAAGAGTGGTAGAGCTGGATCTTCAGATAGACTGATTCCCACTTCCCAAGGAACTGCCACACTGCTTTTCACAGTGACTGTACAAGTTTGCACTCCCACCAACAATGGATGAGTGTTCCCCTAACCCCACATCCTCACCAGCATGAACTGTCATTTGCTTTATTGATCTTGGCCATTCTTATTGGAGTAAGATGAAATCTCAAAGTGGTTTTAATTTGTATTTCCATGATGGCTAAGGATGTTGAACATTTCTCTAAGTGTTTCTTAGCCATTTGTGCTTCATCTTTTGAGAACTCTGTTTAGATCTGTACCTCGTTTTTAAAATTGGGTTGTTTCCTGATGTTCAGGGCTTTTGTTGTTGTTGTTCTTTATGTATTTCAGATACTAACTTTCTATCAGATGTACAGTTGTTAAAGATCTCTTCCCACTCTGTAGGCTGTCGCTTTGCCCGAATGACAGTGTCCTTTGCCATATAGAAACTTTTCAGCTTTTTGAGGTCCCATTCATTAACTGTTGGTCTTAGTCTTATATCAGACTCAGGGTAGCTGGTCTTCTGTTGAAATCCTTGATGCATTTGGAGTTGAGCTTCGTGCAGGGTGAGAGTTACGGATCTGTTTGCAATCTTCTACAAGCAGTCATCCAGTTTGACCGGCATCATTTGTTGAAGAGGCTGTCTTCTCCAATGGTTACTTTTTACTTCTTTGTCAAAAAAAAAAAAAAAATCAGGTGTCCATAGGTGTGTGACATTGTGTCTGGGTCTTCAGTTCAATCCCGTTGATCAACTCAACTCCATTGTCGGCATGTCTGCCTTCATGCCAGTCCCATGCTGGTTTTATTTCTGTAGCTCTGCAGCATACCCTGAATCTAGGATGGTGGCCTCCTGCAGTTCTCCTATGGTTCAGGATTGTTTTAGCTACCCTGATTGGTTGCTTTGTTTGTTTGGGTTTTGTGTGTGTGTGTGTGTGTGTGTGTGTGTGTGTGTGTGTGTGCATTTCTACATAAAGTTGAAGACTGATTTTTCAATTTCTGTGAAGAACTGTATTGGTGTTTTGGTTGGGATTGCATTGGATCTGTAGACTGCTTTTGGCAGAATGGCCCTTTTCACAATGTCACTCCCACTTCTCCACGCAGGTTCAGCTCCTGAGAGCATCTCAGGAATCTGTCCCCTCTTGGCAGAAGGCAGCTGTCAGTACAGTATCTCAGTACAGAACGTTTTGGGTCAAACCCACCTGAGGTCAGGGTCCAGCTCTAGAACAACGCCACTCTCTGGATTTTGTGGGTTTCTGAGAGATTTCTCGTATGTATTGCTATGGTTGAAAGTATAATTGATAGAATATTTTTGGATAATTTCTATTTATTTATATATTTACTTATTTTGAGAGAGAGTCTTACTCTGTGGCCCATGCTGGCCTAGACTTCATCATCTTCCTGCCTCAACCTCCCAGGTGCCAGGATGGCTCTAGGCTGACATACGCCCAGCTGGTGTTCTTCTCTTCTTCACATTGTGGAGACTTTTGTCCGTTGGGTTCCGGGAAGCAGGAAGGCTGAAGAGCCCCCACCCCCCACCCTAGTGCTGACCCATCCCGGAGTTGGTGATCTTATGTGATCTCACGCATCAAAGAAGTCCCACTGTCTCCCTCACGATCCTCTGTAGGTTCCCCCCCCCCCCGCCCCCCGCCATTGGCATAGATGAGGCCCGTGCACCAGGGGCATCAGAGCAGATGGGAGGCTCTGCCCTAACCGTGGCTTCTCCTGTGTGGTGGAACAGGGAACAGGGAGTCCTGATTACCTCTCATCCCTACCCTTTCCTGGTCAGGGCCAGTGGGCAGAAATGGTGCCCAGAGTACCACAAGGAGCCAGACAGAAGGGCTCAGAGGCAGCGGCGTGCTAGTGAGAGGCAAAACCCCAGTGACCCTTGAGTCACGGGAAGGGACGGATCATCTTTCTGTTTGCTGTCCTAATCCTGGGCCTGGCATATAGGAGGAGGTCCTGGTTATTTGGCTTTGTGGATGGATGGATGGATGGATGGATGGATGGATGGATGGATGGATGGATGGATGGATAACAAACTAAAAAGCCCCTAGAATACAGGAGACTCCCCTGGGGTCACAGCTGATTGGGGCAATGTTACCCCATCGACTATTCATAATTCCGACGTGTGTCAAGTTCACTCTCCACCTCTTTATTTCAGGGCCCCACTGGAAGACCTGGACTCCCAGTAAGTAACTTATTTCTTCTCTCTCTGCCTCCTTTTCATGTGGGCGCTGGGGATAGAGCCCGGGCCCTGGCATACTCCAAGCACGCTCGCACTGAGCCACACTCCAGTGTCATCACTCAGTCTTTCTCAGTCCCTTGACCGGTTGGGTTGGGGGGCAATTTCTCCTCACAGTTCTCTGAGTGTGACCTGCCTCTGGAGCCTTTAATCTGTGGCTGAGGGCAAAACCACACCCATACCCTCTACTTGGTACACTGGAGAATACCTGGGGCCTAAGGTTACAAGTCCTGGCAACCCTCCTGAGGTGCAAGCAGGCAGGCCCAGCAGTAGACCCTCCACAGGAGCTATTGTCAACATAGATAGTTTCGTAATGGGGGACTGGAACAAGTGGCCAGCCCCTGGCTCATTCCCACCCTCTTTCAGGGTAGATGACATTCAAATTACTGTTCTAGTCTTCCTGCAGCCCTCTGGTGAAAGGTGGACTCCAAACCTTTGTTCCTCCCCAGCTGCCATAAGAAGGCTGAGGAACCACAGAGACTTTGGACAAAAGTGGGTAGAAGTCATATGACTAGCCATCACTTCCTGGCGCTTTAATAGGTCCCAGGCATTCTGAGCATCCCCAGCCTCGATGAGTCAGAGAAAAACAGTATCAGCTCGGAGAAGTGGGTATTCCCAAATCCATGTCAGTGATGGGAAGACAAAGGCTCAGGCTCAGGAGGCGGCAAGCATCGTTCAACCAGCCCGAGTTTCCCAATAGTGGATTGTTAGTGGATTATCACAACCCGCTGAGCACTGTGCTTCCTTGTGGCCCACGACTGACATTTATTGGGGCGCCATCTTTAAAGTCTCCTAAGACATTTGTCTGCTTAGGTAAATGAGATGAGGACTGGATATGGATACTGTGGGCTATGGAGCAGGAAGTGGCTCAGACAAGATGCTGTAGCCATCTAGGGGGTTAAGGAGAGGCATGGATGGGTTTGGGAGTGCGGCATGGAGGAGGTGTCTAGGCAGAGTATGGAAGGGATGCAGGGGAGGAGGGCTTACAGGGGTACCTTTGATACCTGTCTTCCCGGTCTCCCTTTGCTAAAGGCCACTTCCGTTGGATTCTAGAACCTTCTGGATATGAATTCTACTATAGCCTTTTGACTAATTCAACAGCTTCTAGAATCTGTGGCCAGTAACTTTGTTAGTCAAGTGCTGAGATTCTCCCAGGGCTGCAAGTGACTCAGTTCAGTGAAATCTAAGCAGGGGGATGGTCAGGTGACTGAGAGGAATGTGGATGGGTTTTTTTTTTTTCCTCTTACAACATCCACCTTTAAAAGGCATTTAGGGGGTGATCCGCAGAGCAGGGGACACTGCCGAATTTCCAGCCACTGGCCTTTCCATACTTGTCCCTAACCCAAGCATTTTATGGCCAGGGCTGCAAAGAACATTATTTTCCAAAAAGAAAGGAAAAATAATCCAAGACCCCCACACACCCTGGAATATCATTCAAAAGTCCAAGCTTTTGAATGGTGAATGGACTGTGAGGTCATCGTCGTCAGAGCAGACAACAGGCATGGGCCTGGCGTGTCCTTGGTGGGAGGGGCAGATCCGCTGGTTGAGGGTCTGACCTTCCATGCGCAGGGCTGTGAGGTAACCTGCTGGCAGGTGCACCCGTGCTGGCCCTTTATTAGGATATAAAGGACAGGAAGAGTCAACATGC
>CABHPQ010167753.1:0-33990 GCA_902168405.1 Peromyscus aztecus | reverse complement strand
GTGTGTGTGTGTGTGTGTGTGTGTGTGTGTGTGTGTGTGTGTGTGTGTGTGAGTGTGCACACTTGCTCATGGCGTCATGTGCGGAGGGAGGCCAGAGTAGAACCTTGGATATTGTCCCTTATTGCTCTCGGCCTTGTTGCCTTGAGACAGTCTCTCACTGAACCAGAAGCTGGCCTTTTTGCAGAGATTGGCTGGGGAGCTAACTTGTCTCCGGATCAGCTTGTCTCTCCCCCACAATGGTGTCAGGAGCATTTTGTGTGGGAGCTGGGGAGTTGAACTCAGGTCTTCATGCTTGCAGAGACCTTAACCCTGAGTACTCTTGCAATGCTCTTACTCCTGAGCCAACTCCCCAGCCCCGCATGCTTTATATAACCTCCACCACAACTTGTTTGTTTGTTTACTTTTCCTCCGTTGGCCGGAGAACGTATGCAGATGTGGCGATTAGCTGCTCTAGCATAAGGCCAGACTTATAGTAGGCGCTTGTATCTATCGAATGAATGGGTGCGTGGAGCAAGGCTGGAAGCCAAGGTACTTGGTTTGGTAGTTGCCTCCTTGTCCTGTAGGCTTTGATACCCAACTAGGACAAGATAAGGTTTCCAGGGGAGGCTCAACACCCTCACACTCCTGGCTGTTCTCAGCCCCGGGTACCAGTCTCATGGGTATTTGCCAGAGGCAGGAATCCAACCTTTCAGCTGGCCAGTTTGAGGTCTTTTTCCACCTGGGGACTGGCTTCCCGCGGGGGCACTAAGATGTGTTGGGATGGATAAAACTGCAGGGCAGTGGGGTTTGTGTGGTGGGCGGAGCAAGGGGGGCCGTGTGGAACGCCCCGCCCTGAGGACTGCAGGACCAGGTAGGAGGCTGCTAGACCGACACCCAGCCGTCCCGCAGACCCGGACTCCTTCCTGAAGTCCGCCCGGCTGCAACGGCTGCCTTCGTCCTCATCCGAGATGGGCAGTCAGGACGGGTCACCACTGCGGGAGACACGCAAGGATCCCTTCTCAGCTGCAGCAGCCGAGTGCTCCTGCCGCCAGGACGGGCTCACGGTCATCGTCACCGCCTGCCTCACTTTCGCCACGGGTGTCACCGTGGCGCTCGTCATGCAGATCTACTTCGGGGACCCCCAGGTGAGGGCAGCGGATGGGCAGAGGGGACTTGGGAGAAGGGAGTGAGGAAAAGCTTGGGAGGGTGATGGGAACTGAATGGCGGTGATGGGAGCCTGCTAGGAAATGGGAAGGGAAGAGATGGCGCCAGAGAGGAGGGTTCCCAAAGGACATGGCTCTGAGAATCAGGACATGAAGGTCCAAGTTCTAGGTTAATGGAGGTACTTGAGGGTGGTGGAGAGCCCTACTAGTCCACTCTTCTCTTGCCTCCCAGATCTTCCAGCAGGGTGCTGTGGTGACGGATGCCTCCCGTTGCACGGCACTGGGCATGGAGGTGCTCAGTAAACAAGGCTCTTCGGTGGATGCAGCTGTGGCAGCAGCCTTGTGTTTGGGGATCGTGGCTCCACACAGTTCTGGCCTGGGCGGGTAAGGAGCTGGGTAAGGACCTGGTGGAGGCCTGGGTCCCTCAGGCCTACTTCTTGTGGCCTGACTGCAGGTTTCTCTTGGTTGGTGCTTAAGGCGAAGATAGGCCCATACTCCTCGCATTTTTCTCTTTCTTTAATTTAACTTTATTTTAGTGCATTGATGTTGGATCCCCTGGAACTGGAGTTACAGACAGTTGTGAGCTGCCATGTGGGTGCTGGGGATTGAACCCCGGGTCCTCTGGATGAGCAGCCAGTGCTTTAAACCACTGAACAATCTCCCAGCCCTGAATTTTCTCTTTGAATAAGGAGTTTCACTTTTTCTTCCTGGATGGAGTCAGAATCACAGAACTACCATAGGGAAGAATTGGAGGTGTGTTCAGAAGCGTTCATGGTTCTCCCCCAGGAGAGAGATGTTGGGGTGTATAAAATGAGTTGTATAGGCCTAGCAAGCACAAGGCTCTGGGTTCGGTCCTCAGCTCTGAAAAATAAAATAAAATAAAATAAAATGAGCTGCACAGGCAGCAATGGGGTATCAATTAACGCAGTAATGTTCCAACTCTTAGGTTCACAAATCCCTGTGACTCTGATGAAAGCTGTGGACTTTGTCCACAGAAAAGGCACCCCAGGCTTGGAGTTCTTAAAACCAAGGCTAGAAATTGGACACTCAAAAGCCAGACCCAGCACCTGGACTGGTTTGGTTTGACTATTTAAAAAAAATTTTTTTTTGATGTTTGCTGTTGTTAAAACATTGATAGTTTTCATAAACATCCAGATTGCTAACCTCTCCAGAACGATCAGGAGATCTAGTAACATGGACTCCATGTCCCCGTGTGGCTACAGTTATCTGGAGCTGAGCAAAGCTCTTCCCATGATGGGTCAGGGTGCTGACCACTTTGCCGTCCTTCTAGCTACTTTGTTATTTACCTCCCCCGCCTTCCTTATTTTGTTACTTGGCTGCACACATTTAACTTTGCCACCCCCATCTCAGATGTAAATATGCTACAGAAAAGGAACAAGCTGACAAAATTCATTCTCTTGGTAGGACCAACCCTCCAGGCTCTACCAACGAAATTCCCCTTTTGGCTTCGCATGGTTTATCCTTACATAATCCAGTCCTGGGGGAAAGGGAGGGTATACCAAGTAGGCAGGTGCAGGAAGCTGGCGGGGGTCCAGCTCTGGTCTAGGGAGGGGACAGAACAGCCTGTTCCCCCAGTCTCTGCATTTTTCTTAATCAGGGATTAAAGTCTCCAGTAACCTGGGTCCCCTACCCCCTTGATTTTACCCTTTGGAGGCTGGCTGAGTTTCTGAATTCCTGCTGGGGAGACGGCTCCAACATCTGAGCCAATGTGGCAAACAGCCTCACCACAGGGGATTAAGGGAGTGGTAGTCTAATCGTTCGGAAGGCTGACATGTTCTCCTCGATTTCCACTTTCTGTGTCCTTCGCAGTGGGGGTGTGATGCTGGTACATGATATCCGACGAAATGAGAGCCACCTAATTGATTTCCGGGAGTCTGCACCAGGGGCCCTCAGGGAAGAGGCCCTGCAGAGGTCCTGGGATACCAAGGTGAGGACCCTGGTGAGAAGAGAGGGCCCAGGGGAGGGGTGGGCGTCTCCCTACATTCCCTCCTGCTAACCTGAGCATTGGTTTGCTGCTAATCTACTATGGGGGTGCAAAATGAGTTGAGCAAAGTGCTCTTAGGTTGTATCTCGACAGGCAGCTTGCCCCCTCCCCATCTAAAGTAATGCACAAGGACCAACTGAGGTGACTCAATTGGTAATGACATTTGCCACTAAGCCTGACAACCTAAGTTTGATTTCCAGGACCCACATGGTAGAAGGAGAGGACCTATTCCTACAAGTTGTCCTTTACACACACACACACACACACACACACACACACACACACACACACACATCATGGTATATGTGCATACTCATACACACAATACAGACACAGACTAATTAATTAAATAAATATAATTTTAAAATAAAATGGACAAAAAATTTGGATGACTAATAACAGATAACACCGTAACACCTTACTTCTCTGGCAGTCTTACCTGTCTGGAAGAAAGCAAAAGACCACCTTTGAGTACATGAGATATCACTCAGTTGTGGCCTTAAAGCTCATCTATGGCAGGCTGTCGGTGGTGGAGCACACCTTTAACCCCATCACTTGGGAGGCAGAGGCAGGTGGATCTCTGTGGGTTTGAGGCTAGCCTGGGCTACAGAGTGAGTTCTAGGGCAGCCAGAGCTACACAGAGAAACCCTGTCTTTAAAAACAAACAAACAAAACCAACAAGAGCAAACAAACAAACAAACAGACAAACCAATAGAAACCTCATCCCTCTCCCTCTCAGCCTGATGACTGAGAAAGAAACACTAGAGACAACCTCACTATTTAGTGAGCGCAAAGGAGGAAACAGTAACTTAGGAAAGCAGGTGTTTAGTGCCGTGGGAAAAACCAAACACACCCCGAGTTGTCACAGCTCACATGATGGTAGCATGAAAATGAACTGGCTAAACTGAGGTCCTTTGTTCCCTGTTTAAAAAGACAAGGATACCCGTTATCCAATGTGGACAGAATCTTACCCAGATTATTTGTATCCTGCCTCTTGAAAGGGTTTGCTTAATTTATTACGTCCTTCAACTATGGCGGACAAAGACCTTTCTTGATTTGCACACAGGAAATCAGGGAAATCAGGGATGAGGGAGAGGTAATCCCTGGGGAAAGCTAGACCCTCTCCTGGGATACTTGGCCTGTGTCTCTCCCCTGTGCCAGCCATTCCTGGCTTGGGGCTCTGCGGAGTTCAGCCCAGCCCCCCCCCTTCCAGTGACCTGGTCTCCTCTCTCCCTCGCCTGCCCGCCTCGCCCAGCCTGGGCTCTTGGTGGGGGTCCCCGGAATGGTCAAAGGGCTACATGAAGCTCATCAGCTCTATGGCAGGTAAAGACCCTCCCCTGGGGACCAGGGGCCTCTGCCTACATCCCTCTTTGGGTGGCCTTCTCCTGTCCTCCTGGATTCTTCCCTTCCCAACTCCCCTTCCTAATATCCCCTTCCCTTGCCAGGATTCTCCTTCCCAGGAACCCCCCTTCCCCCAGGACCCCTCCTCCTCCCCCCAGGACCTCCTCCACCCCCTGCTCTCCGGCCCCTTCAGGCTGCCCTGGTCCCAAGTCCTGGCCTTCGCAGCAGCTGTGGCCCAAGATGGCTTCAACGTGACCCATGATCTAGGTCAGTGGGGCCTGGAGGTAGGGGGGAGGGTACAAGATTAATGGGGGAGGCCTTTGAGATTTGGGCCCCAAGGAAAGGGCTTCTTTTTTCCAGTTTGCTCCTCAGACTTCTTCCCATCCACCTGGAGGCAGCCTCCAGTGAGAGGATCTGGGAAGAGCCTATATGTACCCCTGCCCCCTCATGACAGGCTTCTGGGGAGCCAGACTCTCAGAGCCAGTCCCCTAGCCCTCACCCACCCCACCTGTTACGAGTCTCAGCCATCAAGTCCAGCCTTGGCCTCACCCACCCAGCCTCTCAACCTTCCCCCAGCCCATGCCTTGGCCGAGCAGCTGCCTCCCAACACGTCGGATCGCTTCCTGGAGACTTTCCTGCCATCGGGCCACCCACCTTTACCTGGCTCCCTGCTGCGACGGCCCGATCTAGCTGAGGTACTGGATATACTTGGCATCGCTGGCCCTGCCGCCTTCTACAATGGTGGCAACCTCACATTGGAGATGGTGGCCGAGGTGAGTGTGATGGTTGGAGGTGGGGTATGTCCAGTGACCCTACAGAAAGGATGTCATACTCCCTTTCTCCTCTACATAGTTTCTGGTTGTAGACTTCATAAACAAAATTAACTTCTGGCGACAGAAATGAGACCTGTGGTTATTAAGGGCAAGAAGCATTGCCTACTGTGTGACATGAAAAACAAGGGAGAGAGATGCTCTGTCTTGACAGGGAAGCTGGGCTTCTCAGGCCAGTGCCAGCTGTACAGGAGTCTGGCCTACTTCTTTCCAGGCCTGGTGAAAACCCGGCCCAGAATCTTCCCTGCTCTGTCTGGGATTTTCCAATAACTGATGGTAATATTTTCTTCCCTGGTAACTATCAGGGCTGAGGAGATTGATTTAGGACGGTACCCTCTAATTCCAAACAGGCTTAGTCTAGGGTACTCATGGATTCTGAGAATATTGTCAAAGAAAAGTTCAAGATCAGGGTGCACACGCTGATTGAGTGGTACTATGCATTGGGGACATATATCTAAACCACAATTATAGACTGTGGGGATTACATAGGTGTGCCATTCAGTCATGAAGTACATGCTCTGTACCAGGCACTGTATTTTATTAATCTGCCAGACACATGACTATATACTAGCCAAGAAATTCAATGAATAGTTCACTAAGGGCAGATAAGTCAAAAGTTTTATATACAAGAAAGTACAAAAAAGATTGATAGTAGTAATACTAATTTAAAATTGGCACGGGGCTGGAGAGATGGCTCAGTGGTTAAGAGCACTGGCTACTCCTCTAGAGGACCAGGTTTGCTTCCCAACATCCACTGGGCTCACAACCATCTGTAAATCCAATTGGGGGATCTGATGCCCTCTTCTGGCCTCAATGGGCACTGCATGCATGTGGTGCACAGACAACCAGGCAGACAAAACTCCTATACACATAAAATAATTTTAAATTATTTTTAAAAGATTGACAATGACTGTGCTGCTAGAATGGAAGCACATTAGTTTGTACAAGGTTGGTGCATTGGTAGGAAAGAGTGCTCAATTATGTTCAATAGGGTGAGTCCTATCAGGATCATTCAAAGTTCAGAGTTTTGTAGGAGCCGTAATATTTGGAGGGGGACCATGCTAAGTCTCAAACCTAGGGCCTTGAGCATCCTAGACAAGCACTCTACCACTGATCTATACCCCAGCCCTGTAGTACCTTTAATTGGTAATAGTGAAATGTCAAATTCAGTTTTGATAATTCTTACACATATGTTATTTCCTTTGCCTCCTTTTCCCTTGGGCTGATGGCATCCCTAAAGGACATGCTACTGGCTACAGAAGGGACTAAAGTTATAAAGAGCTTACATGTCTGAGACATGTATCATGGGCCATACTCACATGCTCACAGTGATGGATGGACATTTTCTCCCTAACAGGCTCAGCACGCAGGGGGTGTCATAACTGAAGAGGACTTTAGCAACTATAGCGCCCTCATGGAGAAGCCTGTGTGTGGAGTGTACCGAGGTGACCTCTCCCCCAGCTCCCAAGGGTCCCCACTCAGGAGAAGCTTTCCAGTCCATGGCCACATCTTTTTGGCCTGGAAACTCCTCTCCATGTCACAGGAGATAAGCGGAGGCAATGAGCTCCCTAGGCAGCCAACTGTTGAAACAAGCCAGAGCCAGCCACCTCCTGAAATAACCATGGGGTCAGTTACCCTAAGTGATTAGGATGTGGTGGTGGGGGGCATCTAGCCAATGGCTAAGACCTAGAAGTTTGGGGTTCTCAACACCGCTTTTCCTTTTGTTTTGTGGGGATTGGTTATTTATTTGCTTTTTTATGGTGCTGGGAATTGGGCCTTTCATAGAGGACAAATTCCCCATCACTGAGTTACATCCCCAGATGCTGAGGTTTTCTTGATTTGGGTTCTGTATTGCCTCAACTCTGTCCCCTAGCTCCCTTCTCATTGACCCATGCTTCCTAGGAAGAATTTGTCAGACCAAAGTCCATCCAAGGGCAGAATAAACCCTTTAAGACAATCACAGACTTGCCCCTTGTTGACAGTAAAGACAACTGAGGCCTATCGAGGGACAGGAACAACCTGCCTGACTCAAGAAACCAATCAGAAATTCAGGAACCCAAGCCTGTGGCATGAATGCACTTTATATTTGCTGACCCCAAGATGTTGGGCTCTAGATCCCTTGGAAGTCCTTAGATTCTCTCCTATCTAGGAAGGACAGGTTACCCTAAGCCCCAGGTGAGATTTCCCCTGAGGTCATAGTTCCAGGCTCCTGTCTTCCTCATTCCTCAACCAGATGTAGTAGTATATGATGCAGAGGGAAGATATAGCTTTGGAGTCAGGAAGACCTAGATGAGCATCAGCTGTACCTCTTGCCTTGAATTTCCCACTCTGAGCCTTGGTTCCCTCCTTAAAATGGAGACAGTAATGGTGTCCACATCTCAGGGTGTCCATGAGGATCTGATGAGATTATCTGGGAAGTTGCCTTGACCACAGTGGACATTGAATACATACCGGGTTTCCTGTTTTCCCTCCCCAGGCTGGGTTGTCTCAGTGGTCCAGGGCCGTGAGTGATGTAGGCTCAACTGATCTCTTCTAGTCCTCCATAAGTTGCTTCTTATGCCTCAGTTTCTGCCCTTCTAGAGCAGGGTTGATTCGATGAGTCAGGTAGTTGATGCCAGTGTTGTGATGGTTCTTTTAATGTCCAACCACTGAATGACAAAGTACAAAGGGAAGGCCGCTGCTCCCAAGAAGCTTCAGGTTGAGAGGAACCATCAGGGCCCTTGAACAGTTCCTGGCCTATGGGAGGGATTGAGGGAAGTTCATGGCAAACATGGATTCTGTAGATATTTGCTCACCCGTGCCTGCTTTGCCAGTGACCTGTAATGTGACTCTGAGCAAGATACAGATTTAGTACGTTTGCCTCCAATGTGAGTACCACACAGCTCTTAAGTCTTAGTTTCCTCCTCTGGCAGAGGAAGCCGAAGACCAGTACCTGATTTCAAGCTCGGCCCCGCCTCTAACCAGCATGTGAACTGCAGTGGGTCCCTTTGCCTCTTAGTGGTTTCCTTTCCTCGTCTAACAAGGGCTATTGCTGTGTGTATAATGGTGGGATGTGCATACAAGATGTGATCTATGAAGATGACTTGACCCCTCTCCTGCCATCTGGTCATTTCCTGTCCTTTCAGGCCACCTGGTTCTCAGTCCCCCACCCCCACACACAGGCCCTGCCCTCATCAGTGCTCTCAACATCCTAGAGGGCTTCAACCTCAGCAGCCTGGTGGCCCGTGAGCAGGCGCTTCACTGGGTAGCAGAGGTAAGGCCTGCTCCTCCACCTCCCCTGGATTTGGGAACACTAGAAATGGGGAAATGGAATACCTCCTTGGAGAAGGACTAAACACCTTTGAGTTTTCTTAAACATGAGGATCCCCTGTGAGAGGGTGCTGGGAGGGGCCTGGCAGCCTTTTCCACATCCCTGCTATGTTTTCAGACCCTGAAGATTGCATTGGCCCTGGCTAGCAGACTGGGAGATCCTGTCTACGATTCTACCATCACTGAGAGCATGGATGACATGCTCAGGTTTGTCCCGGGACATGACCCTGGGTGCTGTAGAAATCGGGGTAGATATGGGAGAAGGGATCCGGTAAAAAGCTAGTGAAGTGTCAGGTCCCTTTCAACTGAACCCTGACTCGGTGTGACACTAGGTGCCCCTGGCTGCGTCACCTTCCCTGTCTGCGCAGTGAGTTGGCGAACTGCTTATGAATCCTTCTTGACCTCTGCATGTACCTAACCCGTGTGGACACAGCTGGTCTCCACTTTGCGTGGAAAAGGGAAGTGTGAGAGCAACAAAATAGTCTCCGTGCAAACGCTGTTGTTGATGGGGCTTTTGAGGGGCTGTATCCTTGCCAGCAGTGCACTAGTGAGGTTAGACGCTGGTGAGACTGCCTCTGTTACATCTACACTTTAACATTTGCTAGCTGTCACTCTGGGAGAGTCCTGTAAACTCACTCAGTCTGAGTCCACAAGGAGCCTGGCAGGACTGTATCCACTCTGTGAGGTTTTGATGAGAATAACCTGTAAATAAACAAAAGAATAACATGTAAATAGCACATTAACTGGGAACATAGTAAATGTGTGATAAGTGCAACTATTATTATTAATTGGCCGTAGAAGTAAGAATGGGTTGATTGTTTGACTGCTACTGTACCTGACTTACAGTCTAGCTCCAGGAAAAATCAGAAGGCAAAAAATGTGGTTAGTGTAAATTTGTACTATTACTCAAATATCACTCTATATATTAAATTGTGAGCAACTTATAATTTAAAAGCAAAAAGTTGGGAATTCGGAGGTTTCAGAGAAAGGGATGCATAGTTGCAAATAGCAGGAATAAGTTCAAGAGGCCTCTTGCATAGCATGGTGACTAGAGTTAATGACAAGCTATTGTATTTTGAGTAATACAAAGAGTTTGGTGTTTTCACTACAAAAAATGATAACTGTGGACTATCACAGTTGTTAATTAGTAATATCCGACCATTCCTCCATGTGTATGTACTTCCTCCTCAAAACATCATGCTGGTGGCTTGTGTCTATAATTCCAGCAAACAGGAGGATGAGGCAGGAGGATTGCCATAAGTTCAAGGTCAGCTGGGACTACATAGTAAGTTACAGGTCAACCTGAGCTACAATGTGAGCTGCTTTATATGAAACACGTCTAATTGTACCTGTCAGTTTAAAACTGTGGAGATTGGGGAGATAGTTCAGTGGGTAAGACCACTTTCAGCACAAGCATGGGGACCTGAGTTTGAATCCCTATTACCCATATAAAAACCCAGCATGGGTGTCTGTAATTCTAGTAACCTCTTAAGGTGGAGATAGAGTTCCTAGAAGCCAGCCTGGTATACACCATGGAAAAAACAGCAGAGCGCCTGCCTCAGAGTGGACAGTGAGGACAGATGCCCGTGATTGTTTTCTGATCGCCACATGTATATCATGTCATGTGTACACCATGTCAGACTTGGTGTGCACAAATGCACACACGCTATAAAAAAAGTTACTATCGTGCTGGGTGTGGTGGCAGCACTCTGGAGGCAGAGGCAGACAGATCTCTGAATTTAAGACCTACCTAGTGAGTACCAGGCCAGCCAGGGCTAGAAAGAGAGATCCTGTCTCAAAAAACAAAAAAACGAAGTTAATATTGATCAAAACAAGGGAAAAATAAGAACACTGGAAACGAATGAACATCCAAGCAGCGAGGACAAGGCATGAAGACTAAGCCTGGCCTGCCGCCCAAGGCCCTGCAGCTCACTGTGTGGTCATCAGCCTTTTGGGTTGAAAACCAAATGAATGTCTTTGGTAGTCCTTGCTAACTTACCATTCCCTAATCACTACAAATAGCCCAATACACAGTTGTTAGCAGTGATAATGGAGAACTCTTCAGTTGGGCTTAATTTAAGCATGAAAACTTTAGCTCTAAAACATGCCTGCATTTACATGAAATATATGCAACTATTTCAGTTAGTAAATAGTTATTGAGGGTTTACTGTGTTTTCTTAACCCTGAAAATAGAAAACCTAATAACAAATAAAGATCCCCATATACAAAAATCTCCCTTCAACTAAAATGTTGCAGCTTTCTCTCCCTCCTCCTCCTCTTGGGACAGAATCTTGCTATATAGCCAAGCCTGGCCTGGAACTCTACACAGTCTAGTTCTGAGCTAGCACTTCCACTTCTACCTCCTAAGTGCGGGGATTACAGTTAGTCACCAACAAACACTTCTAGCTTCTAACTAAATGTTTTGTTTGTTTGTTTTGATTTCTTAATTTTTTTATTTTATGTGCATTGGTGTTTAGCCTACATGTATGTCTATGTGAGGATGCCAGATTTCCTGGAACTAGAGTTACAAACAGTTGTGAGCTGCCATGTGGATGCTGGGAATTGAACCTGGGTCCTCTAGAAGAGCAGCCAGTGTTCTTAACCACTGAGCCATCTCTCCAGCCCCCTGACTAAATGTTTTTTAAAACTTTATTTTATTTTTTTAATGATGATGATATGTGATACATGTATGCATGTGGGGCCATAGACTTGCCACTGTGTGTGTCTAGAGGTTAGAGGACAACTTTATGGAACCAGTTCTCCCCATCTACTTAATGTGAGTTCTGGGGATTGAACTCAGGTTGTCAGGCTTGCACAGAAACCATCTTTACCCCCTGAGCCATCTCATGGGCCCCATCTAACTAAATTCTTAATGAACTTTAGTTCCAAACTACAAACATTAGACCAAGTCAATCAAGCTTGTTTATCCCAAACAAGTATCTCAGAGCATCCACTGGGCCCCAGACACTTTCATAGAAAGGAGTAGAACCAAATAACCATGATTCTTGATCGGAGCATTAAGTAAAATAAAAAGCTGGCTCTGGATTCTGAATAACACCTAAATAAGTTGGTTCAATAGTTATTTTCTGGGAGTTTCCTATGCATTAGCAGTGTGATCTACGATTGTAGGCTTAATATCCCAGTAAAGAAGGCAGATTTAACCAAGTGATCACATGAATGTCACAGACAGGTGGGATGTAATAAAAGCTGTTGTGTGCTCATTCCTCTACCACCCCCTTTGCAGCAAGGTGGAGGCCGCCAACTTCCGGGGCCACATCAGTGACTCTCAGGCAGCCCCTGCCCCGCTCCTCCCTGTCTATGAGCTCGATGGGGCTCCCACAGCCGCCCAGGTGCTGATCATGGGCCCTGATGACTTCATTGTGGCCATGGTCAGGTATGTCAGCTCAGGCTTAGAACCAGTGACAAGAAGTCATTCCAAGCAGGATGGAACCGGGGCCTGGGTAAAGGGGAAGGCAGCCACAGGGCTCACTCACCCTCTCTTCTGTCTGCCCAGCTCCCTGAACCGGCCCTTTGGTAGTGGCCTCATCACTCCCTCTGGGATCCTACTCAACAGCCAGATGCTGGACTTCTCCTGGCCCAACAGGACTGCTAACCACTCTGCACCCAACCTGGTAGGCTCTTGCTTCCCGACCCTCCCAGGGACCTTGAGGCTGGATAGGGCATGGAGCACCGTGGATCCTTCTTCCCCCCCTGTTTCCTTTAAGAACTTCTGCTTTAAGGAAACAAGATGTTCACTTCATCCCCATCCGTGTTAAATCTGGAGCATGGAGGCTGGTGGGTCTAAGGAATCCTTTTGCCATTCTGTCACAATCTTAGTGTGACTAAGCAAAGTCTTGCCTCCTCTATGGGCAGTGAGACCATTGACCTCCATTTGGTGCTTGGGCTCTTGCTAAGGTTATATAATGCTGGGCTGGCACTCAGATCTGTGACTGGACACCAAAGAGGGGCCAGGAGGAGGAACTTAGGTATTACCGTCCCCTTGGAGACCAGCACTTCTACCCTGGCAAGCTTCCTATAGGGCAAAGACACAGGGATGGTCCAGTGGGAATTCTACTGTCCCCATTCCATTTTTCTCGGCTCAGTCTCTTCCCCATTCATCTATCCCAACCTCACAGCTCAGTGGTTCCACGGCTCACTTGCTCTTCCCATGCTAGTCTTCCAGGAACACTTCCTCTTCACAGACAGCACACTGTTGCCAGGAAGGGACCCATCTCCCAGGAGCTGAACTTGTGGGCCACATAGAAGAGCAGCGGGGATGGTGATAAACTGGTCCTTTCCCTGTGTCGCTCCACTCTACATCTCCCTTTTCATCTCTACCCTCTGGCAACAGGAGAACTCAGTACAGCCAGGGAAGCGGCCCCTCTCCTTCCTGTTGCCCACTGTAGTCCGACCAGCAGAGGGGCTCTGTGGGACCTACCTCGCTCTGGGGGCCAATGGAGCTGCCCGAGGCCTCAGTGGCCTGACCCAGGTGAGATGTACTCCATTTTGAGTCTTTTGTAGGCAGGAGCCATGCTGTGACCTGGTCTGCAGATGCCCCACGTTTCTGGGTTGTTTTTCATCACTTTCCCAGCAATCTTGAGCTATACTTTGTATACATTGTACCAGGCCTATGCTGGGCACAGATGGGCTGGGCTGGGCTTCATAGTGAAGGTGGGACCCTGAAGATCCACAAGTTTCACGGGAAATTGCAGGGCCCGTAGAATTCAGAAATAATTTAACATCTGGGCCGCTTGTGTTCTGTAAGCCTCAAGTCCCATCATCCCCTGTTCTGTATCTGAATAGACCACCAGCCCTCTGTGGGGTCTTATTTTGAAAGGAAGGTCCTGCTGCTCTTCAGAATACCTCAAGACAGTTCCATGAGTGCCTTGAACACCTGACACACACCAGGCTCGTATTTTTGATGAGCTAACTCTGGAATTAGACTCCCGTGAGTTCCGGCCCAAGGGCTGCCAATCTTCAGCTGTGTGATGCTGGGGAAATCCCTTAACCATCCTGAACCTTAGGATCCTTGCCTGTGAAGTGAAGATAACAATAGCTAACATCACAGAGTCCTTACTAGGTGCTAGGCTAGTGATGTGTGTGTTGACCCCTTTAACAACTGTGGGAGGGTTGACTGTTTTGATTTTACAAAGAAGGAAACCGAAGCTCAGACAGGTCAGGAAGTTGGCTCAAGTTCATTGGCTAGTAGCATTGGGTAGGAAGTTCAGTTCCAGTGTCTATCCAACCCCTGACCATTAAGCTGAAACTACCCATATTGATCCCTAAATCACCCTCACTGTTAACCCTGCCTTCTCAGAGAGAAGAAAAGGAAGCCCTTGGCTAGATTATAGAAGACTAATGCTAGGAGTGCCTCTTCCTTCAGCTCTAAAAGGGAGTCATGTGGCTCTCAGGTTCCTCCTCTGTAAAATGAGGACAGTTATCCTAGGTTTCCAGAGCTATTGCAAGACTTAGATGACACACCTCGTGTAAGCTTTCTAAAGACTAAAGAGTTCGGACCCAGGGTGAGAGCTATGAAGTCTTGAATCATTGTCCCCAGGACAGCTCTGATGTTTTTGCCCCTTGCCTGCCCACAGGTTCTACTGAATGTCCTGACGTTGAACCGGAACCTGAGTGACAGCCTGGCCCGAGGACGACTCCACCCAGACCTGCAGTCCAACCTCCTGCAGGTGGACAGTGAGTGCAGAGCAAATCCTATAGGACAGGGACTGGGGGAGAAGGGCTCTCCCAGGGTTTCTCCTGCCTTTTCTTCCTTTTTGTGAAGGTTTGGGCAGGGCGGGGTGGAGGGGTGGGGCGGGTTCCCATGACAGATTCCTGTAGAGCTAATGTAAGATCTGGGGATTGGAACCACCTTGACATTTCCTGACTTTGTGACAATAGGAAACCCACGTCTCAACTCTTGAGACTTCATTTTCTTCTTATAAAATGAGATAATAGCTGTTTTTATGCAAAGTTTCAGTCAGTGGTGTATGATGAACACCTACTATGTGCCAAGCGTCATCCCAGCTTCAAGGATACTGCATTTATAAGCAGACAGAAAAATAATCAGAGAAATGTGCACCAGCAAAAGAAACGCTTAGGCCCAGCATCAGAGCAGGATGATGTAATTGGACCTACAGGGATCGGGGAAGGCTTCTCTTTGGTGACATCTAAGCTGAGATCTGAAGAGTGAGAAAGTCCCTACCATGCCAAAAACTGGGACATAGCTTTGTAGACCAAGAACAAGAGCGGAGAACTCAGAGCACAATTGGGCTTCGTGTTTTTTTTTAAGAAATAAAAAGAGACCCAGGTGAATGAGGACGTGCTAAGATCAGAGAGGAGAGCAGGGACCAGATCATGACCTCAGCAATTTATGGTGAGGAGATAGAGTTGCCCCTAACAACAAAAGCTTACTTTTGGACATGGTTTAGTTTTATAAATAGGAAAACGTTGCACTTTTGAGTAGTTTTTATTATAATCTACTCCGCTAGTTCAAAGAGATCCAGAATTGATTGAGACAGTCCTTGCTTAGTCAATGTCATCACTGTTTTGCGGATCAAGAAGCTCCTGGCGGTTATAAACTAGTTAAAAATCTACCAGCAAGTGGCTTTAGAAGGTTTCACAGAGGAGGTGGTGACTGGCTGAATTAGGAGTGGAAATTCGGCATGTAGTGATAAATGACTTTCTGGACAGGAGGAACAGTCTGTGAACAAGCCAGAAAGGATGGCGTGGGAGAGCATTAGTAAGACCAGCTGTCTCCCAAACTTCTGAATTTACCTAGCACCTTTGTTACTTTACACAAACTCTACATCACTCTGTGCATAATCTCTACAGATGCACTCCTTTAAAAAATTATTTATTTTTATTTTCTGTGCATTTGTGTTTTGTCTGTGCATGTATGTCTCTTTGAAGGTGTCGAATCCCCTGGAGTTGGAGTTACAGACAGTTGTGAGCTGCCCTGTGGATGCTGGGATTGAACCTGGGTTCTTTGGAAGAGCAGCTAGTGCTCTTAACCTCTGGAGCCATCTTTCCAGCCGTCCCCTCCCCTCCTTTTTTACTAAGTGTAGTTTGAACGTAAACCTAAATCACAAATAGGAAAATGACATCATTTGCAACAAATAGATGATGAGTAGTTATTTAAAACTCAAATATGTCTAGGTTATTGTTACGGGTGGTGTCTACAGAAGGCCTGGAGGATCACTCTCACCATGTGAGGGTTCAGGAAATGTTACAGACCAGCCTGAGACTTAATCCTTGCCATGATCAAAAGAATGAAAAGTGAACCACAAAGAAACTAGATTTATAATATGATTATTTGATGCTATTCAATAATACAGAGTTTTTAGTGGCTGAGCATGGTGGCACATGCCTTTAATCGCAGCACTCAGGAAGCAGAGATTGGTGGATCTCTGAGTTCGAGGCCAGCCTGGTCTATAGAGTGAATTTCAGGTCAGCCAGAACTACATAATAGAGAGACTTTGTTTCAAAAACCAACCAACCAAATAAATAATAATGCTTTTTCTTAAGAACCACCTAAAATCACCCTGTCTGGGGACATAAGAAGACCAAATCTTTATAAAGGAAGAAGGGAAGTGACATAAACTAGGCCTGTTGTTGAGGTCTAAGTTTAGAAGTCCTCAACTGAGGAGAGACTGTGGCCTGATTGGCTTTAGGTGGGGGAGGTGGACTGAAGAGAGGAGAGCATGAATCTAGAGAAGCATGTGAAATAAGGCCCAGGGCAGGAGATGACGAAAATCTGGACTCAAACCAGAGGTTAAACAACTACAGTCGCCGGGCGGTGGTGGCGCACGCCTTTAATCCCAGCACTCGGGAGGCAGAGGCAGGCCTGAGCTACCAAGTGAGTTCCAGGAAAGGCGCAAAGCTACACAGAGAAACCCTGTCTCGAAAAACAAAAAAAAAAAAAAAAAAAAAAAACCTACTACAGTCTTGCAAATATAGATTTAATTTTTACAATGTGCTGACCTTCTCTAAGCACCGGCAAACAATCACAAACAAGACCACCTGCTCTTTAAAAACCTTAAATTAAGGAAAGAGACACAGTCAATCAGTAGAAACAGTAGTAAATACTTTGGAGGAAAAGCAGGAGGTGCTGGGTGCAGTGGCACACGCCTTTAATCCCTGCAGGTAGAAACAGGCTGTTCTCTGTGAGTTCAAGGCCAGCTTGGTCTACATAGCAACTTCTAGGCGAGCAAAGGATACACAGTGAGATTCAGTCTCAAACCAAACCAAATAAAATAAGATGGCAGGTTATGACTAGGGATGTAGCACAGTTGGTAGAGTGCCGGCCCAGAACACGAGGCTCCAGGTTCTATTCCAGTACCATGTCAACTGGATCTTATGGTGCTTGCCCTCAATTCCAGCACTCAGGCAGTAGAGGCAGGAGGATCAGAAATTCAAGGTCATCTTGGCTACTAGGGACATAGGGAGTCTGAGGTCAGCCTGGGCAACACAGAAAAAAAAAGAGAGAGAGGGAGAGAGAAACTTGGCAGGGACTGATATTCTAGATAATAGGGAAATTCTCAAAGAGGGTACCTTTTGACCAAGGACAGGAAGGAAGTAAAACTTTGTGACCCTCCATGGGAAAGCATTCCAAAATGAAGCCCTAGCAGGTGCAAAGGCCTTGTACTTAAGAGACAGCAGGGGGACCAGTATGGCTGTAAGAGAGCTGAGCAAGGTGGAGGACAGAAGGAGCTCAGGAGAAGACTTTAGAGAGGGACTGGGGTCCCAGCTGACGGTGGGCCCTAGAGGCTCAGGTGGACTTGGAATTTTATTTTAAGACCTGTCAGAGCCCTTGGAGGGTTTGGGGGGAGGATGCCTTTGGCTAGTGTGTGAAGCTGTAAAGAAAGAAGGACTGGGCGGATGAACATTAAGTAGACCGTGCACTAACCCCCACAAGCAGTGATGGCACTTAAGAGATAGGGTCCAGGCCTTTTGCTGTTATTAAGAATGACTGCTGAGACTGGGTGTGATGGTACATGCCTTTAATCCCAGCACTCGGGAGGCAGAGGCAGGTGGATCACTGTGAGTTTGAGGCCAACCTAGTCTACATAGCAAGTTCCGGACAGCTAGAACTACATCATAGAGAGACCCTGTCTGGGGAAAAAAAAAAAGAATTACTGCTTCTCATTGATCCCTGACTGTATGAATGACTCCGAGCTCAGTACTTTCTCCTTTATCTCCTTTAGTCCCTGCAGCAACTTTATTATTATGTATTATTATTATAGGTTCTCTATAATCCCCCATTTTATGCGTGAGGACAAAGAGGCTCGCAGAAGTAAAGCAATTCTGCAAAATCACACAGTTCCTGCTGTTGAAATAATCAAGACCACGAGTCAGCTCTGACTGTGAGGTTCCTGAGTCAGTGCTCTAAATACATGTTTCGGGGGGTGGGGCGGATGGTTTTCAGGTGAGTTCACCGAGGAAGAGATTGAGTTCCTGGAAGCCAGGGGTCACCACGTGGAGAAGGTAGATGTCTTATCCTGGGTCCACGGCAGTCGGAGAACCAACAACTTCATCATCGCTGTGAAGGACCCTCGGAGCCCAGATGCAGCTGGAGCCACCATCCTGTAGAGCATTGGGGTGGGCGGGATCTCTGCTCCCCGCCTTTGCATGTTCCCAGAGTCCCTCTTTCTCCCAGGTTTGGTCTCAGGGGGACCCCATGGATGCCTCAGATCAGGGGCCAGAGGGGATGCTTAGCAAACCCTATCCCAGAGTAACTGGAAAATTCTCCAACTGGAGGCCTTTGGTGGTAATGGTGACGTCAGTGTCCATGACCAGGCAGGCAGGTCCTTGAGGAGTCAGATTGTCTGTCTGTCTCTTCTCCTCTCTCAGCCATGCTGCCCTTGAGCTTAGGGATGTGCTTGCAAACCCTTCTCAAGGGTCTCACAACCCCAACACCTTCAGACTGGTCTGACTTAGGCCTTGTCTTCCAGCTCCCTTTTCCTATACCTGGCCCCATTTCTTAAGTGACTAGGATTTTTTTTAAATAGGCCATCATAGGGAGAGGTAATCCTCCCCTTTCCACCAGGTTGAGGCAGGGACCTTGCCTTTGAAGGTCCCCAGGCAGTCGGGTAGGGGTGGGGGTGGGTATCAGCTCAGGGGCTTCCATTTGCAAAGGGGAATTAAAGAAAGAATATTGCTTAACCGTGACTCTGGCTTGATCTCTGTCTAACTGATGTAATTGCTTTCTCATAGCTGTGGTAGAACGCCTGACAAGTTGCAACTTAAGGGAGGAAAGAGTTAACCTGGCTTGCAGTTTGAGGGGAACTAGTCCTTCAGGCAGGGACAGCATGACAACAGAACAGCTCCTACCTATGGCAGGGGAGCTTGCTCACACCTAGGTAGGTCAGGAAGTAGAGACGGCACTGGAATGAAGGGGTCAGTAATTACACCTCAAGCCTTATTCTCCAGAGACCCTCTTCCTCCAGCTAGGTCCTACCCCACCCCAGGGGTTCTCTAATCTCCAAAAAAAAAAAAAAAAAAAGTCAAAGTGTAGCATGAATCTTAAAAGGGTCTTATTAATAAAAACAAACCTGAAGCCAGGTATTGAAGTGAATGCTGGAAGATCAGAGAAGCAGAACAAGCCACAGCCACCTCACCTCACCAATTCCCCAGCTGATCCTGTTTCCTCAGACTGGAAGCCTCTGAGTCCTCATCCAAATGAATCTCAGCTAAACTGCTGCTCAAAAGCCTAAAAGCGTAACCAGCTCTAGTTCCTGGTCCTCACGCCTTATATACCTTTCTGCTTCCTGCCATCACTTCCTGGGATTAAAGGTGTGTGTCACCATGCCTGGCTGTTTCCAGTGTGGCTTTGAACTCACAGAGATCTGGATGGATCTCTTTGGAATGCTAGGATTAAAGGAGTGAGTGCCACCATTTTCTGGCCTCTGTATCTAGTGACTGTTCTGTTCTCTGACCCCAGATAAGTTTATTAGTGTTTACAATATATTGGGGAACACAATGTCACCACATCAAAGTGTGACCTGCTCGGGGACCAAGCCCTCAAACATGTGGGGTTGGAAGTAGGAGTGAGAGAGGAAACCTTGGCTCACCCTATCTCAGAGGCTCACCTTGTCTCAGATTCTCACCTTGTCTCAGAGGCTCACCCTGTCTCAGAGGCTCACCCCGTCTCAGAGGCTCACCCTGTCTCAGAGGCTCACCCTGTCTCAGAGGCTCACCCTATCTCAGAAGCCTGTGACACCAGGACAACCTGAAATCAACTTTGTAGGGGTTGTGTTTCCAAAACTTGTACTAGTAAAATAATAATAATAATAATAATAATTTGTTGTAGATATCTATCAAGCATTTAATGTTAAGCACTTTATGGGAACAATCTTACCTAATCTTTGTCACAAACCTCATGAGTTAGGTATGGATACTATTATCACCTTATTGGTGAGGATATTGGCAAAATGTCATTTAAAGGACTTGTCCAAAGTTTCTTACCTATTAAAAAGAAGAATTTGGGCCGGGCGGTGGTGGCGCACGCCTTTAATCCCAGCACTCGGGAGGCAGAGGCAGGTGGATCTCTGTGAGTTCGAGGCCAGCCTGGTCTCCCAAGCGAGTTCCAGGAAAGGCGCAAAGCTACACAGAGAAACCCTGTCTCGAAAAACCAAAAAAAAAAAAAAAAAAAAAAAAAGAAGAAGAAGAAGAACTTGGGTTCAGTCTCAGGATGTCTGACTCTACAACTTGTGTTCCAATTTCATAACTACTGGGTGAGCTATTTGCTGTGAACAACATTTCACATAACAGATAAGTATCTTTCATAGATAATGTCACTTGTACATGCTGTATTAGTTATCGTCTGTTGCTGTGACAAAACACTGTGGCCAAGACAACTTAAAAGAAAGAGTTTAACTGAGCGTACGGTTCCAGAGGGTTAGAGTCTAGGATGTTGGAGTGAGGGCATGCCCACAGGTGGCTGGAGCAGCAGCTGAGACCACACATCTTGATTTGTAGGTAGGAGATAGAGCACAGGGAATTGCTGGGAGATTTTTGAAACCTCAAAGCCCTTTCCCAGTGAAACAAGTCCTCTAATAAGGACCACACCTAATTCTTTCCAAACAGCTCCACCAACTGGAGACTGAAAGCCCATGGGGCCAGTCTTATTCAAACCGCTGCATGTGTGGCTTATTATCTACTGTATTTCAGGCACTAGACTTCAGTCCTCATATTTTTGGTTGTGAGCCTAACCTTTACTGGCTGAGCCATCTCTCCAGCCTTAGACTTCAGTCCTAAACAAGACAAAGACTAATAAGATGAAAGATGCTGGACAGTGGAAGTGGCTTAGTGGTAGAGCACTTTCCCAGCATGCACAAAGCCCTGGGTTCAATCTCCACCACCACAAAATATAAAACAAGCAAACAGGACTGAATGATACAGATAAATTAAGATACAATATCAGCACAACAAGCTCTATAGCATGCCTCGTGTATGTTACAGATGTAACAATTATTCAAATATCAATTATTTCAGAAATATATAATATAGTTTATCCTCCTAAAGGACTCACTTTCCAAGAATAGCACTGTCAATAACTTAGCACATGTTCCTCCAACTTCCTTTTTTCTGCACACTTATAGATATATTTAAAAAGTAAAAAGGAGACAATATTTCCATACTTGCCACCTTTCCCCCTCCTCTGGCTGCTGGAAAGAACTCACAGCAGGGCTCTGCCATTGCCTCCTGAGAACTTGGATTATAGGCATGAGCCGCACATCCAGCTAAGGTTCTTGACTATTAAAATTCTGATGATTTAGGAAGTCTATTTTAATACTGTCCTACTACATAGGAGACTGAGACAGAAGGGTCATAACTTCAGGCCAGCCTGGGCTATACGGCAGGTGTCTCTTTCTCAAAAGTTCTGGGGGTTTGAGTCCCAGTACTGCAAAACAGTAACATTAAATGTGGATGGATAAAATGATCTGATCAAGGAACCTCATCAGACTGGATAGAAAAATAAGAGAGGGAGGGAGAGAGAGAGAGAGAGAGAGAGAAGAAAGGAAGAAGGGAGAGCCCCCTTTGTTACTCAGTATGTGAAGTATGTGGAACACTGAATTTTATTCCATTAAATTAAATATTTGTCTACTCTGTCATGCATGGCCCAAGACCCTGGAGACACTAGTGAAAAAGACAAGATCAGTGCTCTCCAAGATCTTCTATTCCTAATCACTTTCATCTTATTCAGACTGTACCGTCTTGTGATGACATAAGGAACATTGGAAAGTTTGCCTCATGTTAAGAATATAATTGGCTAACTATGAAATGAAATAAGAAACTTGGAACTGTGAAGAATGTCACACTATTCCCTGAGGCCTCAAATAACATAAAGTTAAAAGTACTTGCCTATTAACTTTTGGTATTTTCCATACCAGTTTTTTTGTTTGTTCGTTTGTTTGTTTGTTTTGTTTTGTTTTGAGACAGGGTCCCAGGCTGACCTCAAACTTACTGTGCAGTTGAGGACAACCTTGAACTTCTGTCTTCCAACCTCTACCTCCCAAGTGCTTAGATTACAGTCATGTGCTTCCACACCTTGTTTATGTGGTGCTGGAGACTAAATTTAGGATTTCGTACATGCTAGGCAAGCACTCTTCCAACTGAGGTCAGCTATTTGAGGATCTCTAGCCCCTTGCTTAACTTTAAGGAGAGTTTTAAATGACCATTATTGCACTAATCGATTTTATAGGCCTGATTCTTACAAATCATCTTTTAATTTAGAGATATTTCCACAAGAGGAAGAAAATAATCTGGGCCAGTTACATCATTCCAAGATGCAAGAAGTCAATATGAATGGGAATGGGACCAAGGATGTAGTTCTGCAGCAAAGCACTACTTTAGCATGCATGAAGTTCTGGGTTTGAGCCCTAGTACTGCAAAACAGTAACATTAAATGTGGATGGATAAAATAATCTGATCAAGGAACCTCATCAGACTGGATAGAAAAATAAGATCCAGCAGTTCAATGTCTATAAAAAAAAAAAAAGACATACTTCAGATTCAAAAATACAAAAAGGTCAAAAATAAAGAATGAGGAAAAATATCCCATGTAAATACACTAAAAAAAATGTAGAGGCCTGGTGTGGTGGCACACACCTGTAATCCCAGCACTTGGCTCTCTCCCGGCCTCCACAGGTACTGCATGCACATGGCACACGACATATAGGCAAAACACCAGTACACGTAAAATGAACACAGACTCAAACAGAACAAACAAAAAATAAAACAAAAGAACAAAACCATCACTCAGAAGGCAGAGGCAGGGGAATTTCTGTGAATTTGAGGCCAGCCTGCTCTTCATAGCAAGTTCCAAGACAGCCAAGGCAACACAGAGAGGCCATGTTTCAAAACAAAATAAACAAAAACTTTTTAAAAGATGCATATCTCTTAGGCTATTCTACCCCCTAAATGGGGAGATAGACATTCCTCACAGCTCTTAGGAAGCAGAGGCAGGTGGATCCCTGTGAGCTGAAGGCCAGTCTAGACTCACAGTAAGTTCTAGGCCAGCCGGAGCTACACAGTGAGACACTGTCTGAAACAAAAACAATACACGACAAAACCAAAAATAGCCTTAACGTGGAAAACGTAGATGCAGTCGGCAGCAGCAAAACAGATAAACTGTAATATATTCACATAGTAAAATGCCACCCAGCAACAAAACGGAATAAATTACAACTATAAATGCAACAATGTAGACGAATCTAGGAAATATAAGCACTGAGCAAAAGAAGCCAGATTCAGAGGCTCCATTCCGTGTGATTCCGTTTACAGCATATAAAGCTGAACTCCTGTCAAGCCTAGTCTGTGGGGTGAGAAGTCAGAATACTGTTTACCCTAAGGGGAGTCCTAGTAATTTCCAGAAGGTGACTTGAACGAGCTCTTATGGTGCTCATAATGCATATTCGTGCTCATTTTCTCTCCCCTCTCTCCCTCTCCCTTCCCTTTTCTCCCTATCCTTTCTACTCCTCTTTCCAAATGTGTGTGTGTGTGTGTGTGTGTGCCTGTGCGTGTGTCCTCGTGTGTGCTATGTGTGGTGTGTGTGTGTCCTTGCGTGTGTGTCCTTGTGTGTGGTGTGGTGTGTGTGTGTGTCCTTGTGCGTGGTGTGGTATATGTGTGTCCTTGTGTGTGTGTGTGTGTGGTGTGTGTGTGCATGTGTGCATGTGTGTGTGTGCCTGTTCATGTGTCTTGTGTGTGTGTGTGTGTGTGCACACGTGTGTGCGTGTGTGTGCCTGTGCATGTGTCCTTGTGTGTGCATGTGTGCGTGTGTGTGTGTGTGTGTGTGTGTGTGTGTATGTCCTTGTGTGTGGTGTGGTGTGTGTGTGCCTGTTCGTGTGTCCTTGTGTGTGTGTGTGCATGCGCACATGTGTGTGTGTGCCTGTGTGTGTCCTTGTGTGTGCATGTGTGCGTGTGTGTGTGTGTGTGTGTGTGTGTGTGCCTGCTCAGGTGCTATCAGGCTCTGTGGAGGTCGGAGTTTACAGAACTTGGTTCTTTCCTTCTACCCTATGGTCCCAGCGATGAAACTCAGGTCATCAGGCTGGGTAGCAAGCACCTTGACTTGCTGTCTCCCCATCCCATTTCTTATTTTTTCATATGGGTGCTGATTAGACACATGCTGTACCTTGTGAAGACTCATCCGATTTATGATTTGTACAACTTTTATGACTTTGTATTATTTGCTTTTTGAAGTTTAAAATTTTCAGGGAACTGGAGAGATGGTTCAGGAGTTTAGATCACTGGCTGCTCTTGCAGAGGACCTGAATTTGGTTCCCAACATCCACACAAAGTCTCTAACTATCTGTAGTTCCAATTTCAAGGAACCTGATGCCCTCTTCTGGCCTCCACGACACATCATGCATGAGGTCCAAATACATACATGCAGGGAAAACACTCGTATACATGAAATAACAACTTTTTTTTTTTTTTTTTTTTTTAGTTTTAAAATTTCAGAATATTTGAAAAAAAACAGATCTTTGAATTCTAAGATTACTTACCTTCAGGGAGGTCACTTCTTGACGCTGTTCATCTTTTTAATCATGTAGTTATCACTCTCTTTCTTCCATGTTTAATTCTTTCTTCCACTGTTTGCCCATGTTAAGCATTTATAGTATAAATTTTATACAAAGTAATGCTTCCTTTAAAGAGGTGCTCCTCTGGCTGTGTATCAATGCACTTTACTGCCACCTACTGGTCAATGAATTACCTATCAAATGAATGAACACAGCACGTTTGTCCTGTGAATGGCGCCTGCCCACTTAGATGCGATGTGCCCCTATAGGGCACTACTCACCCAACTAAACGTACCAGCCTTGTTATTTTGCCATTTTGTGATAAACCCTGAAAACAGTGAGATGTAGCTGCTCCAACATTTGTTATTTTTTTTTTCCACACAAGATGTAGATCCTCCTGCCTCTGCCTCCTAAATATTGGGATTAAAGGCATGAGCCACTATGCCTGGCCAAACTTGTTTTTAATCTGATACTACAGTACTGGTTTTGTCTGACTTTATTTGTTTGTCTACTTTCTGATAAAAATAATTTTATTGAAAAAATTTTCAAAAAAATCATACAATATATTCTGATCATGCCTCTCCCTTCTCCCAACTCCTCCCAGATCCTCTTCACTTCCCACCCATGGCCATACACGTTCTATCTCTCTTTAAAAAACAAACAAAAAAAGAAACTCACACATACACAAAAAAAAACCCAAAAATGAGAAACCAAAATATACAAACAAAAGGCCAATAAAATAAACAAAAAAAGCTCGAACGAAGCCATATGAAACACAAACTCTACAAAAATACTATTCAGTTTATGTTGTGTTGGTCATCTACTCCTGGGATGGAGCCTACTGTGAACTGTGGTTACTATACCCAGTGAGATTCCATTTTAGAAGACTAATTTTTCCTACCGATGCAGAGAGCTCCTTGGTTAGGGGTAGGAGCCTGTGTCCACTCCCCGCTGCCATCCTGAGATCCCATCCAGCTGGCCCTGCGTGTGCTGCCCAGTTTCTGTGAGGTTATATGTGCACTAGTCCTATTGTATCTGGAGGAAAGACACTGTTTCTTTGGAGTCATCTGTCACCTCTGGATCTTACCATCCTTCCACCTCCTCTTCGGCATAGGTCCCTGATCTCTATGGGGAGGGTTTGATGGAGACATGCCATTTAGTACTGAGTGCTCCAGTATCTCTCACTCTCTATAAATTGTGAAGTTGTGGGTCTGTGTTCCCATCTACTGCAAGCTTCTCTTAGGATGGCTGAGTGAGGCACTGATCTATGGGTATAGAAGAATGCCATTAGGAGTCACTTTTAAAGATATATTTATTCATGTGTTTTATGTAATTTGCATGTATGCCTGCATGGCAGAAGAGAGCATCAGAGAGAAGAGGGGATCAGATCCCATTATAGACGGCTGTGAGCCACCATGTGGTAACTGGGAATTGAACTCAGGACCTCTGGGAGAGCAGCCAGTGAGTGCTCTTAACCACTGAGCCATCTCTCCGGCCCCACATAAGAGTCATTTTGTTGTTATGCTCCTATGGCACAACACCAATATTTGGTTTTCCCTTAGGTCTGTGGCCTATCCAGTCAGGTTCTTGACCATCCGAGTGTCAGGCATGGCTTCCATCTCATGGAGTCAGCCTCAAATCCAACCAGAGCGGTTAATTACTCCGACGTTGTTTGTACCACTCTTGTCTCAGCATATATTCCAGGCAGGTAACCATTGTAGGGATATAGCTGGGTTGGTGATTGCCTTTCTCCCTGTATCCTGCAGCATACCTCCCAGTACCATAAATACTAGTCAGTAGGGGTGAAGTTTCTAGTTAGGCACCAGTTCAACTTCTCCGTGTTTGATATTCACTAACAATCCCATCACTGCAAATCTTAAGTCCACTTGACACATATAGGAAAGTAGGAACTCAATGCATGCTAGTCAAACCATTTATCAAAGAGTCATTGATTTGCTTTTTCTTTTTTCAGGTTTTTATTTTTATTTTCATTATGTACATATAAGGTGTGAGGGTGTGCACATGAGCCTGTGAAAGCCAGAGGCATTGTTACAGACAGCTGTGAGCCATCTGACGTGGGTACTAAGAAATGAACATGGGTCCATGCAAGAACAGTCATGCTCTTTTAAAGCGAGAAATTCACGGAGTCTATTTAATGAGCAAAGGAATTTATTAGGGGGTAACTCACTCCAGCACGGGTATTTATCGTAGGGTTCGGGAAAGCCGATCTATGTCCCACACTGATCTTCTTCCTGGTCCAAGATTTTCCTGGTCAGTCCCAGCATCCAAACTATAAGAGAGTGAAGAGAGCCCCAAGTTTACATGCATGTGTGTCCCCCCAAGTGGCCACACCCCAAGGGCATGTACTTCAAGGCCATAGGCAGGTGTAGCAGTTACCTGCTGCCTCACTAGGGGTGATGCTTCAAGGTCATAGCTAGAACAGCTACCCACTACACTCTTTTGTTTGTTTTGTTTTGTTTTTCAAAACAGGGTTTCTTTGTGTAATCCTGGATGGAACTCGCTCTGTAGATCAGACTAGCCTTGAACTCAAGATCCATCTACTTCTGCTGGAATTAAAGGCATGCACCACCACCACCCAGTGACAGTCACGCTCTTAACCACCGATCCATATCTCTAGTTCCATGATTTGCTTTTTCTTTGTCCTGAGTCATAATCCAGAATCATCCTGGGTGTTATAGGATCATTCTTCTTGTTTAAAATGTTCTGTGAAACAGCCTCTCTCAAAGCCTCAGCTAATCTGTTGCTTGTTAGTGATAGCATTTGTGTCAAGCATACTTCAGAACATTTATACATATTGAACAATTTGAATCTGTCAATAAGCTTAAGAACCTTGGTGCATCTTACAGCACTTGTAATTCTGGCACCAGGGAGGCAGAGACAAATGGATCCCTGGGGCTCGTTGGCCAACTGACCTAGTTAAATCAGCGAGCTCCAGTTTCAACGAGAGGTCTTCCCTGAATAAGGGCAACCAGGCTGGCAAGATGGGTAAAAGCACTTGTCTCACAAGGCTGACAACCTGAGTTGGATCCCTGGAACCCAAGGTGTAAGGAGACGATGACTTTGGAAAGTTGTCCTCTGGCTTCCACATGTGCACTCTGGCATGCATGCACCCACACTCTCAGATGTAACACACAAGGTAGACAGCGCTAGAGGACGCCCTTCCTCAACCTCTAGCCTCCACATACATGCACACGTGTGTACACATATACATCATACACAAATAAGATAAAAGAACATATTCTGGGCGCTGTAGGACACATCACTTATCTCCTCTTGGTTCCAGTTTTCTCACCCATGCAGGAGGGGCATCTGCCTGACACCACACAGCTAATAAGCAGCAGAGCTAGAATCTGCCTTGGGTGCTTTGGCTTCAGTTCCAACCCTGTAGCCATCCTCCTGGAGAGTCACCAGCCACCTCATGGCCTGCTTTTGTTCCTATGCTGCCTTCCTATGAACAAGAAGTATTTATATGGCCTATAGTCCTGTTACCCACACAGATGGCAAAGTGGCTCCCTATCTCCTCCATTCCCTGCATCCTGGGGCATCCTTGAAAAACCTATGAACTTTAGTTTAAGGAGACAGACAACAAAATAAAAATGAGATGATCAAAACCAGGCATGGTGACTCATGCCTGGAATCCCTCTACTCACTAGGTAGATGCAAGAGGTTCAGAAGTTCAAGGTCATCCTCAGCTACATAGCAAGTCTGAGGCTAGCCTGAGCTACATGAGACTCTCAAAACAAAACCAAAAACCTAGGGGCTGGTGAGACGGATCAGCAGATAAAGACACCCGCCACCAAGCCTGGCAACCTGAGTTTGTTCTCTGGACCCACATGGTGGAAGGAGAGAACCAATTCTACAAAGTTGTCCTCTGATCTCCACACACACACACTTTTGCACAAGCATGACCACACACATGGAGACATACATACATGCAAAATAATTTTTTAAATATTTGTTTTTATGTGCATTGGTATTTTGCCTGTGTGAGGATGTCAGATTCCCTGGAATTGCAGTTACAGACAGTTGTGAGTCACCATGTGGGTGCTGGGAATTGAACCTGGGTCCTCTGGAAGTGCAGTCAGTGTTCTTAATCGCTGAGCCATGACTCTAGCCCTGCAAAATAGAATTTTTAAAGTGCAGTTTTAAAATGTAATTAAGAGGCTTTTTGTTGTTGTTTTGTTTGTTTGTTTTTATGGGAGGATGGAAAGATACTCAGCAGCTGGGAATGAGCATTGTTCTTCAGAGGCCCATAACTACCTGTAACAGCAACTTTAATGCCCTCTTTTGGCCTCTGTGGGCACTGCACCCCCCCATATACGTATAATTGAAATAATAATACAATAATAAAGAGTGAGTTGGTGCCAGGCATGGTGGCGAACACCTTTTATTCCAGCACTTGGGAGGCAGAGACAGGCAGAATTCTGTGGGTTCCAGGCCAGCCAGGGCTATACAGTGAGACCCTGTCTTAGAAGTGGGGGCTGATAGTTCAGGTTCTCTCTTTCGCTCTGTGTGTGTGTGTATGTGTGTGTGTGTGTGTGTGTATGTGTGTGTGTGTGTGTGTGTGTGTATGTGTGTGTGTGTGTGTGTGAAATATACCATTTCAACCACTCTAAGTGTACAACTTAGTGGCATTAAGCATATCTCCAGTGTCATGAAATCCCCCCTATCATCTGACTCTACACTACTACCCACATCATCATCCTTCAGTAACTGAAGCCCTGTATTCATGAAAGGCTTCTAGATTCCCACTTCCTCTCGCTTCTTGGAACCACCAATCTACTTTCTGTCTTTATAAATTGACTGTGCCACCTCACATAAGAGGAGTCATACAATATTTGTTCTTTTATGCTTATTTCACTTAGTATAATGTCAAGGTTCAGCTATATTGTGGCATGTATCAAAAGTTCTTTTTTCTTTTCTTTTTGGTGCTGGGAATTGAATTGAGGGCTTTGTTCATGTCAAGCACACATTATCCTCCTAGCCCCTTCTTTTTCAAGGCTGAATAATATTCCACACTATAAGCCACATTCTGTTCATCCTTCATCTGTTGATGGACACGTGAAGTGCTCCCTGTCTGGGTTGTCATGAGCAACTGTGAGCATGGGTGTATACAGAGATGCTTTCAAGCCCACTGATTTACTTCTTTTGGAGAAATATCTTAAGTTGGATGGAAGTGCTGACTCACATAGTAATCCCATGTTTAACTTTTTGAGCAACTGTCAGGCTGTTTTCCACAGTTACAGTCCCACTGGTGATACATAAGGGTCCCGAGTCCTCCATTCTTTGCCCATAGCTGTTATTTTCTGCCCCGCTCCCTGCTGCCCTTTTGAGACAGTGTTGCACGTAGCCCAGGCTGACTTCAAACTTCTGATTCTTCTGCCTCCGCCTCCCGAGTGCTGGGATTACAGGTTTGCTGTGCTGGGACCAATCCCGGAGCTTCCTTCATGAATCCTAGGCAAGCACTCTACCAATATAGTGAGCTCTATCCCCAGCCACAGTTTCGCAGTGTGATTGTGGCTGTGCACGAGTGCACTTGTGTATGAATGTGCGCGCGTGCGTGCGCGCGCGCGCGCGCGCGCGCGTGTGTGTGTGTGTGTGTGTGTGTGTGTGTGTGTGTGTGTGTGTGTGTATTGTGTAGATTAGAAGTTGGGTTTCTTCCTTTATCACTTTTTTTTTTTAAGACAATTTCTTACTGAACCTGGAACCCACTCTGCAAAACAAGACATGAAGCCCAGGGAGGTCTTTCTGCCTCCCCAGCACTAGGATTACAGGTGCAGACCATCACTCTGGGCTTTTTACATGGATGCCGGAAAGTTAAACCAGTCCTGTGCTTGCATTTTCCATGAGCCGTTTACCCAGATCCTTCATTGTGATTTTGATTTGCATTTTACTGGTCACTCCGGAAGGTAAAATGTTTTCTTGTGCTTATTTGCCGTTTGCATATTGTCTTTGGAGATATGTCTATATTCAAGTCTTTCACCCAGTTTTCAAGCTGAAAAATGAGATTATTCTTATTATTGAGTTTCTGGACCCTTTCAGAGTTTTCACACCTCTGAAGTTTTTGTGGAGCTGGTAGATGTGTGAATGATGTCATTTCTAACTGCTGGTGGCTGGTTGTTGTAGGAACCCCATCTCTGCAGGATGATGTCATCAATCACTTTTCATTTCAACATTCAGACTGATTAACCAAGCAATTCATTCACTGTACCATAAACCAAAGGGATCCGTTTGCTGTGTCACATTTTTAGGCTAACACAAAAGAGTACATGTTATATATTCTGTTTATAAGAAGTTCAGAAATTGACAAGTTAAGTTTATGATGCTAGAAATTAGGATAATTCTCACCTCAAATGGGAGGGATAGTCACTGGAAGGGAACTTTCTTGGTTAACTGTTCTGCAACTTGATCTGAGTGGTGGTACCACAGGAACATAAATAAAAGACTTATTAGGTGCACCAGAGATATAGCTTAGTGGGACAGCATTTGTTTAGCATGTACAAGGTCCTGAGTTCAAGTTCCAAGCACCACAAAAAAATTAGGTTCATGTGTAAGATTTTTTTAATTTTATTATATATAAATTATACCTTTTTATAAGATGAAAATGAGAACATATATTAATCCAGCCACCATGGAAATTAGTGTGACTGTTCCTAAAACAATTAATAAAAGGCCTACCATATGATCCAGCTGTACTATTCTTATGTAAAAATACCTAAAAGAGTCAAAATTAATATATGACAGAGATGTCTGAACACCTGTGTTCACTGTGGTATTATTCACAATGGCCAAGCTATGTAATCAGCCTAGAATCCCATCAGTGGATAAAGACGTTGTTGTACATACATAATTAAATATTATTTAGCCATAAAAAGAATGAAATATAGAAGTGTATTTTTAATCCCAGTACTTGAGAGGCAGAGGCAGCTAGATCTCTCTGAGTTTTGGGCCAGTAAGTTCTAGGCCAGCCAGGGATATATAAATGTCCTGTTTCAAAAAATAAAAATAAAAATAGGGAATTGGAGAAACAACATAGCAGTTAAAAGCACTAGCTCCTCTTTCAGAAGACCCGAGTTCAACTGCTCTAGGGAATTTGAAGCCCTCCTCTAGATTCTTTGGGCACCCCCTCCCCTGCCCCCAGACAGGCACATGCACCCTCTCCCTAGACACATGAATGAAAGTTAAAGTGAATTAAAAAATAAAAATAAAATCATGTCATTTGGTGGAAAATGCTTGCAACCAGAGATCATTATGTTAAGCAAAATAAGCCATACTCAGAACAGACAAATATTGCATGTTTCTCTCACATGTGGAATTTAGATGTTTTTAAAAAAAGGACACAGAAGTAGAAAAGGGACTATTTGGGAAGAGGAAGGGACCAGGGGGAGGAAGGAGGATGTACAGAAGAGCACATCATGGAGTAAATAGGACCCAAGTATAACATACATGAATATGAAAATGTCATAATGAAACCTATTGTGTTGTATGACGGTTAATATACCATAATAAAAAGTTATTTTAAAAAAGAAAAGGCTTGGGGAGTGATTGTACATGCTTTTTAATCCGGCACTCAGGTGGCAGAGGCAGGTGGATCTCTGAGTTCAAGGCCAGACAGGGCTACATGGTGAGACCTTCGTGGCTCACCCTTGGCCCTCCATCTTTTTAAGATCATTAGCCTGGAACATAGAACGGCACATAGGATCCACATAAATACTCACTTAGTATCTACTCTCTACCAGACACTGTGCTACTTACCGAGGAAAGAGCAGCCAACCTAACGAGTCCAGCCTAGTGGCAAAGATAATAAACAATCCAGTACACTCAGTTGGCAAGTCCATGCTGCCAAGAGAACCTGTGCAAGGAGAGATCATATCCGTGAGGCAGCCATGTTTGACTTGGGACGTGAAGGTTCTCTGTGTGGGAGAGAATCCCAGGCAGTGGGATCAGTGTGCAGGGAGCCCGAGAGAAGGAAGGAGGACCCGAAATAAGCCTGGTGACGCAGTGACCGCACCGGGGAGAGATTCGTTTGTCCTTTAGCTTAAGAGCAGTGAAGAGACATCAAATGGGTTTAAAATTTTTTATTACGTTAAAAAAAAAAAATGGCTGCATGGCATGCAACGTTTTAGTTCTCAGCATCCACGTGGCGGCTTACAAACATCTCTAACTTCCTGTTCCAAGGGATCCAATGCCCTCTTCTGGCCTCCACAGGCACCAGGTATGCACATGGCACACACACATACACGCAGGCAAAATATTCATATACAGTAATAAGACACTTTAAAAACTTTAATGTGTGTGTATGCATGTACACATGGGTGTAGACATGCTCAGAGGCCAGAAGACAACTTGTGGAAGTCATTTCTCTCCTTCCATCATGTGGGTTTCTGAGGGAACTCAGGTTGTCAGGCTTGGTAAGCAAGTGCATTTACCCATTAATCCATCTTGCCTGCCTGAGTTTTTTAATTTTAAAAAATGATTTTAGGGACTAGAGAGGGGGACTCAGTAGTTAAGAGCACTCACCACTCTTCCAGAGGACCCAGGGAGTCCCAGCACCCACATGACAGCTCACAACTCTGTAACTCCAGTTCCAGGGGATCTGACACTTCTGATCTCCACAGGTACCAGGCACACGTGTGCGGTGCACATACATACACGTGTGATGAACATACGTACAGATGTGCTACATACACGCAGGCAATACACTCACACACATAAAAATAAATCCTTAAATAAGTATTAATAGGTTTCATTACGAGGTTTTAATACATGCATATCACGTTTATATTCACCCTGCCTTACCTTCTTTACTTCCCCATGCCCTTTCTCCACTCGAATAGTTCTCACTCTGCTGCTGCCAGCCAACACACACACACACACACCTAGATTCTGTTGAATCATTTTTTGTAAGAGAGTGGCACGCTCAGATTTCTGACTGAGGTATATTACTAGCAAGAGGGGCACGCTGGCGGTGGTGGTGAGCGTGGCTCCCGCACACAGGACACAGGGCGTGCTCAATAAATATCTGTGGAAAGAAAGAGTTCCAGACTCCCTCTCTTAAAAATGACACAACACAACCGACTTGCTAAGAATCCACCAGCCCCAACCGTCCCTTACAGGGGAAGAAGCTGAGATACGGAGGGGTAAAGAAAATCATGAATCTAAGGGGTGAGAACTGATTTAAGTGACTCCAGGCTCAGCCCAGGGCTAGGAACGCTTCCCTAACTTTGGGAAGAGAGGAAGCCAGAGACCCGCCTACACTTGCTCACTCAACAATTCTATTTTGTGAGCACCTACTGAGTGTGCTAGGGTGGTGGGACGAAGTA
>CABHPQ010167752.1:4060-49135 GCA_902168405.1 Peromyscus aztecus | reverse complement strand
AAGGGTTGCAGCATTAGGAAGGTTGAGAACCAATGCCCTAGAGTCTGGAATTCTCCCAAGAAAAATGTGGTTGGGTTGGAGACATGGCTCAGCGGTTAGGAGCACTGGCCGGCCTCCCAGAGCCCCAGGGTTGGATTCTCAGCCCCACATGGCCGCTCACAATCGTCTGTAACTTCAGTACCAGAGGATCCGACGCCCTCTTCTGGCCTTTCTGGGCACCAGACACGAACACACAGTCTTTAGAGACAGGCAGAACATCACACATAAAATAGAAATTGTTTAAAAGAAAAGTGTAATTGCAAGGCTGGGACTAGTTAACAGTCACTCCAGTTTTGCCTTGGGTTTGGTCCTTTGGTTCTACGTGGGGCTTTCTTCCTATTCATTTCAGAAACCATTCCCCTGGCCCCGCAGGCAGGTTTCTGGTCCAAGCCTGAAACCTTAAATCCCAACACCTTACTCTGTGGCCACCATCTATTATCTTCCTCCTAGCTTTCTCCGAGGGTCGTGAGCAAGGGTCTGCTTTCTCATTCAGGACAGGAAGGAAGTAAACAAATGGTATTACTTCTTCATGTAGAACACATTTTAAAATTTTTGGCTGCCTTTTTTGAAGGGATGGCCAGGAGAAACAAAGCTCAGATAACTATTAGAATATAAGAGTACAAGGCAGAATCCACAAGAATGCTGCTAAGCATTGTAGCATTACCTGACCATACTCTCAGTCAGAAGAACTCTGGTAATAAGCAACTTTGGGGTTGGGGATTTAGCTCAGTGGCAGAGCGCTTGCCTAGCAAGCGCAAGGCCCTGGGTTCGGTCCTCAGCTTTGAAAAAAAGAAAAAAAAAGTAGCTTCATTTTATACAACTAAATATTAACTACCTCAAGTGATTTCTTGTGTGTTTTTGTTTCTTCACAACAGCCTGCAGGCACACATTTCATTCCCTTACTCTCTTGGAGAAGTGACTGAATCAAACATTGCGTCCTTCAGGATCTGAGTACTGTACTGAGAGGGTCGCAGGAACTCAAGAGCAGCAGATAGAGCAATAATGATGCCAAATGGCACTATTTGAGAGGTGGTGTGTCGTGGGAACCATCTAAGTGTATGTTCCATTTCATTTTCACTGTGATCATAGACAGTTGGAACAATTTTAATCTGCATTGTTAAGATAACAAATTTCAGCTGAGCAGAGGTGGCACACGCCTTTAATCCCATCACTCCGGAGGCAGAGATAGGCAGATCTCTGTGAGTTTGAGGCCAGCCTGGTCTACAGAGTGAGTTCCAGGACAGCCAAGGCTACACAGAGAAACCCTGTCTCAAAAAAACAAAAACAAAACAAAATTTCATGTGTTGTTTAGGAACACAGGCTCTGTAATTGGAGAATCAGGCTTTTCTAGTTTCCAGTTACAAGGCTGTTGACAAGTTCTTTCCTCTTTCTGTATGTTGGCTTCTCAACTACAAAATCTGCATAAGTATAATACCTGCTTCATAAAGTTGTGAAAAGTCCATGAGCTGAACGCATACAAAGTGTTCATCCCAGTGTCTGGAGCATGGCAAACACTGTACAGCTATAAATATCACTGTCTGGATGAAGAATTGAAGGCCCAGAGGTTAAGGCCCAGTGTCTCACAGCAGTCTAGTGGTGGAACTAGAACACAGTCTTGGGCTGGCCGATCCCAAAGCCATTTCTCTTCCATGTTAGCAGGCACTAACCCACGTCCATAGTAACACTGAGAAAACAACATAAATCAGGCAGGGTACAGGGCAGATTCTGTAACTAACTTATGGTAAGACTTTGGGTGAGCCACAGTCCCTTATATAAAGTACCACCTCCCAACTTCCCAGCAGCCAATGTATTTACAGTGAGGGGCTGGGCCAGATAACCCTAAGTTCCCATGTACTTCCCAGCTTTTGTGGTTCCAGGGAGAGCTTCCAGATGTTGAGTACCATTGGGACAATGGCTGACTCATAAAGTCTTATGGAACAAAAGCAGTTCTGTTTTTTAATCCTCTCTACGTATTACTTGAGCTCTGGTTGTGTAAATCCAAGGAGGAGAAAAAGCAGAGTCTACTGTTAGGATAGTGGGTTGTAGAACTAGTTAAATGAATTTTTTCTATGTCTATTTCTTAATATTTTTATCATGAGCATGCACTTCTTTCATAATCTGAAGAAATTACCACTTAAAAATAGTCCCAGCAGGGGTTGGGGATTTAGCTCAGTGGTAGAGTGCTTGCCTAGCAAGCACAAGGCCCTGGGTTCGAGCCTCGGCTCCAAAAAAAAAAAAAAAAGTCCCAGCAAAGGTGGATGGAGTGGCACATACCTGCCATTCCAGCCCTTGAGAAGTAGAGGCAGGAGAAGCGGTAGTTCAAGGCCATCTTCAGCTATGTAGTGGGCTCAAGACCAGCCTGGGTTACTTCAGACCTTGTCTCAGTGTTTTAAAATTAACTCTAGCAACCCCAGTGGCAACAAGGACACCAACCACTCAGATCTTGGTTTCTAATATCATCCCCCAACAGGAAAAAAACAAAAAAGCAAAACCAGAGTTCCCTGGAGAAGCAACTGGCTCTCGCACTGTGGCAGGAACTGTGTACGATGAGCCTGGAGCCAGAAAAGAAGGAAACGTCTTCAAACCCAGAAAATCCTGTACCAATGGAGGGAAGTCAGAAAGGAGCCGACTAAAAGGGCCGCCAGTCGACATGGTTACAGGATTTCATAAAATAGAGTTGATTGACAATCCAAAGAATAAAATTAATATCCATGAATGCCTAGAAATGATTGAATAAGTCCACGATAAGAAGAGAAACATCCCCTTTAGAGCAGTTTTTAAGTAATTTATGTGGACACCCTGCCTCCCGTTAAGCAGGAGTGTAACTGCCGGTCTATGAGTATGAGGTGTACAGAACTCTCTTCCAAAGACGAAGTCCGAAGGAAGGACTTTACAGTAGAGAGGCCTCACAAGCACCACCTTGGACCAGATGATCAAGGTCAACATTAGCAGTGATGTCATACTGGTGGTGTGTGTTCTTGCTATGATGCGGTACTCTACCTTTGTGATCGCTGTGTCTAGCAGAGCTTGGTTCTGGAAACCTGACTTGGGTGACAAGAAAATAAAGGACGAACACACAGACGCACATACAGGGAGGCAGGGATCAGGTGGGCCATGCTTACTCTGATAGAGCGGGACCAATTATGCAACAACCCAGCACCTCAGACTATGTACAGTCAGGGAAGGAAAGGCTAGCTAGTCAGTGTGAGGGGTCTCTGCAGGGAAGCAGTGTCAGGCCGTAGACATCCAGGAGGAGGAAGCTGTAGTGGATGCCTTCTTTACACTTTGTCAATATTCCCACAGAGACCAGACGAAGGCTTTGCCGGCTCTCCTGACCTGAGGAAGGCATTGTCAGTTCCCATGGGTCTGGGGCAATGGTTCCTGTCAATAGTACACACCCACTCAGGACTTATCCACTCCTTACACATTCACTCAAGGCTTCCTCCGCTGGCCATATATGATGGTCTTCCAAACCCTCAAATTTATAACCCATCATACTTCTGGAGATGCATACAGGGGTATGGTGAGCATGTGTCTATATGCATGTTCACATGTGTGTGAGCATGCATGTGAATATCATTCTCCACTTGATTCTTTAGGGTAGGGTCTCCCAGTTGACCACAGAGCTTGTAACCCAGGTATTCTGGTAGCCTGCTCATCTCAGGGATCTCTTGTCTTCGCCTGCCTAGTTCTGGAATTACAGGTGGTCTACCGTGTCCACCCTGCATTTATGTGGGTTCTAGAGACCCCAACTCATGTCATCAGACTTGAAAGTGCTTTATCTACTGAATTATCTCTACAGCCCAATAGTTCCGTTCTAACCGTGAGAAAAACATCAGACATTCTAACAGAGAGGCCCCTAAAATGTTTTACTGATACTTTCTCAAAATTGTCAAGAACATCAAAAACTCAGAAATCTTGAGAATCTGTCAATGCCAAGAGAAGTTTGCGGTGACATAATAACCAAACCATGGAATTAAATTAATTAAACTATCAGTATAGGTTCACTGATACACTGGGTGAGAAGATATACAAAAATATCTGGACTACTTCCTCAGTTTTCTATAAATCCCAAACAAAGTCTATTGAAACTGCCACTCAAGGGCACCACAACTAAGGAGGGCAGAGCTGTGTTGGTCTTTGCATCCCAGTGCCCTAACACAGCCTGGCACGCCAAGGCTAAGAATATATTTGCTGACTGGGACTTGTTCTTTTACATATCATGTGATAGGTTTGTAAAGAATTTTGCAAGTCTGGATTTCCTTGCCTTCCAAGGTCGATCCACTCACTCTAGAACTGGGTGGGATGGAGGGGGCCAGTGGGGTGTTCTAGAGGTTCAGAGAGATCACATGATGTGTCTGAAGTTACTCAGCCAGTAAGCGACGTCTAGACCTCCTACTGTCCTACTGCCTTTGAAAACTCAAGTCATTGGTTTGCTTTCTCTGTGGTACAGAACACCGCACACTCTGTAAGGGGGAAGATAAAATCAACTTCCAGTGTCCAGTAGCCATTAGCTCTCTGTGGTGGTGATTATACTATGGAGATGCTGCTGCCTGGGTCTTAGATCTCTCAGTGCCTTTCAATCCTGTCTTCTCTCTGCCTTGCTTCAGGATCTGTCTTCTAGTCTCCTTAATTTCTTTAGCCTGGGCACAATAAGACCACCAGAGTCACAATGACTGGATCTGAAGCCTATACAGGGGTAGGAATGTGCTCAATGCATCTCTCTTCCATGACAGGCTCAATGTCCCTTCTGCCCACTTCAGATGGAAGAATAGCAGAGGCCACAGGAGCAGCCACTTCTTTCCAGAAGGGGACCAAGGTAACTCTGGGAAACTCTCCATGTGAACTGGCTGCTTGCAGAAGCTGCACAACCAAACCTGTTTGTGTTAGTGCAAACAAACGGGATCGATGTTTGATGGCTTCAGTATGTAGAAACAAGTATTTTAATGACCTTCCTCTCCCGTCTGGGCTTCATAACCAGGCATAACTCGTGCCCAGTGGTGGCTGGGTGGGTAGGTACTGAGGCAGTCTAGGCCATGCTGAGCGAACTGTTTACCCTGTCCCTATTCTAACCTGGATCACCATTCAGCAAGTTCACTGCCTCCCCTGGCAGAGCCTCTGGGGGGTCAGGGAGGGGATGAGAAGAGACAGAGCATGAGAAAGAATGCCACAGAGAAGCTGAAAACGAGACACTTCATAATAGGAGGGAATTGTTAGTGCTCAGAGCGATTTCATCAAACCGAACAGTTCTCTCTAAATAGCAAGCTCGAGGATACACATACAAATAGCTCTCCCATAAAGTCAGCTCTAAGTGACTGCAGAAAATTGTGCCTCTCATAAAGTCTCAATTTGTCTTATTTATGGGCAAATTCCCATCCCATTAGAGGACCATGAGTTATAGATGTTCACCACATCGTGCTCCCATACAAGTCTCAGTAAAGATCTTTCCTGAATCAATCACATCATTCCTCGGAAGCACTCCAAGTGCACCTTTCACCTCTAAAATAATGAACTCAAAGTCGCTTCCAGAGAGGGATCCTTTCAGCTGCTGAGCCAAACAGTTCTCTTGGGGCATATGCAACATTTTATTCTTTATAAGAAATCTGAAGCATAAGTTCATCTCATGCCAGAGCTATAAAGGGCTTATCCCAGAGTCATGGGACTGTTTAGGGTCCTTTTTTTTTTTCAGAGCTGAGGACCGAACCCAGGACCTTGTGCTTGCTAGGCAAGCGCTCTACCACTGAGCTAAATCCCCAACCCTGTCCAGGGTCCTATAAGGCCTCCACAGCTAATTCTGGACACTGAGAATCAATGTGTCCAAAACAGATTCACACACATTCCTTTTGTAGCTCCTTAAATTCATTTAAAAACCACCCAGTTTTTGTTAAAGGGCCAAGGCATCTGGCAGGGTCACGGGTCACTCCTAAAGACAGAGAGGGTAGACCAACCTGTAACACTGGACAAGTGCATCACAGGAAATGGACCACTTCGGTATGACAAATTTGGCGCAGTTTTTAAAAACAAGTTTTAGGTATACACGAAATAGATTACAAATGCCCCCATCTCAAATTATATTAGTTATTACCTCTAAGAAGAAGTAGCATGGGATGAGAGGGGGAATTTAGGACTTTCATTTTTTTTTACTTATAATGTATATTTCTAGAGTAATTTTATATCAAATATATAGTAGTGAATGGGCAGTCTTTTAATATATGGTGCTGCGAATAACTGTCATCCAGGAAAAATTAACCTTGACCTGTCTCACCCCAGGTGGATGAAGCTAAACACTCAAAGTAACAATGCTTCTGGATAGTGTAACATTGGGCTTGTGTCTGTACAAGTGTTTATCTCGGTTAAGCTCCAAATTGTTTTTAAAACTTTTTCTATATTTCACCCTCAGAATGAAAGGGTTGAAAAGTGGCTGATACATTATGGGGTTAGGGAGGAACCTGGTGCTAGGGAAAGCCCCAGGAACCCACAAGGATGTCCCCAGCTAAGACTCCTAGCAATGGTGGAGAGGGTGCCTGAACTGTAGTCAGATTGGTGACTACCCTAATTGTCATCATAGAACCTTCATCCAGCGACTGATGGAAGCAGATGCAGAGATCCACAAACACTGGGCCGAGCTCCTGCAGTTCAGTTGAAGAGACGAGGAGGGATTATAGGAGCAAGGGATCAAGACCATGATGGGGAAAATCAGAGACAGCTGACCCGAGCTAGTGGGAGCTCACCGACAGACTCAGGACTGACAGCTGGCGAGCCTGCATGGGATGGAACTAGGCCCTCTGAATGTGGGTGACAGTTGTGTGGGTTGATCTGTTTGTGGGGCCCCTGGCAATGGGACCAGGACTTATCCTGGGTACATGAACTGGCTTTTTAGAGCCCATTCCCTGTGGTGGGATGCCTTACTCAGCTTTGATGCAGGCGCGAGGGGCTTGGTCCTGCCCCAACTTGGTATGCCAGCCTGTGTCGACTACCTAAGGGAGGCCTTAACCTCTATGAGGAGTAAATGGGGGTGGGTGGGAAGGTGGGGGGGGAGCAGGAGAAGGGGAAGAAGGGGAACAGTGGTTGGTATGTAAAATGAAAAAAAAAGTCTTAAATAAAAAAAAAAGGTGGCTGATAATAAAAATCCACTGAACGGGAGCAGAAGGGAAACATGGGCAGAGAACGCTGCACAACCAAGTGACTGCCCCGTGCCCCAGTGACTGACTCACAGGCTTCGGTGTGCCATTCGCTGAGGTTAGTTCCCTCACTGAGACGCTGAGATCTGAAAACAAAATCGAAACAGGTATTTTAGACTGTTCCAATTAACCCCTTCCAAGCCACTTATTGGTGATATTCCTCGACTGACTTGGTGGGAAGTGGAAGGAAGGGTAAATGGATGACCAGACTTGATGGATCCATTTTGCAAAATAAGGAGCAGTCTCAACCTATGTTTTTTGTTTACCTACGGGGTCTCATGCACCTGGAGACAGCCTCAGATCATGGGGCAGGGATCCCTGAGGTTTCTTAAAGCACATGAGACCGAACACACACAGCACAGACTGCAGATGGGTACAGAAGTGGGTGACAAAGAAATGTTCCTTTCCCAGTTTTCTCAAAACCAAACAAACCAACCAACCCTTCTTGTCCTGGTCCTTAACTCATTCCAGACTTTTCCCTGAGAGTGATTGCTGTCTCCATTAATGAGCTGGGTGGGTAGGGAGGGGGCCACTACCAGCATCAGGGAGGTAGAAACAGAAGGATCCGAAGTTCAAGGTTATCCTTGGCTACATAGCGAGTTTGAGACAGACTTGGAGTACATGAAACCCTGTCTCAAAAACCGCAAGTTCTTACGTTAATATGTTGACTGTATTAGGAGAAATACATTGACCTTGCTTCTAAATCTAAATCTGCTAGAAAAGTTAAAATCATGCTATGTGGTTTGTATTGTATTACTATTGGATTCTGTTGCTCAACCAGAGGCCGGCAAACTACAGAGCATGCTCAGTATCTACACCACCCATTTCTGTATGTTAGTGACCTCAGAATGTCTTTCACATTTAACGATGGTTTTAAAAATCAAAATAAGTTTATGACAGGAAAATCAAAATTTGCATTTCAGTCTATAAATAGAATGTATTAGGAAAGATGACTCACTGTCGCCGCCACTTTTGTTGGATGAACCCCACCAGGGCATGTGCTTTTTCTTTGGTTTAGCAAGTTTCTATCTTGGACAGTGCCTGGTACTATGAGGTGCTTAATAAATATTTGTAGTTGAAATTTTTTTTTAATTTTATTCATATTTTATGTTTGAGTGCTCGGCATGTATATCTACATGCCAGAGGGAGATCAAATCCTATTATAGATGGCTGTGAGCCACCATGTGGGTGCTGGGAATTGAACTCAGGACCTCTGGAAAAACAGCCAGTGCTCTTAATCCCTGAGCCACCTCTCCAGCCCCAATTGTTGAAATTTTTAACTAGATAAAGGGGTTGTAATAGGAAGCACTTCATTATTCAAGACTGTAAATTATGACTACTGTTGTAACAGGGCCCTCAGACCTTAGCACAGCTGACTCCATGATGGAAAGGCCATTCAGGCTGTAAAACACAGCATGTAGATAATACCACTTGCCAAAACTAAAACTAAGGCCTAATCTGTCAGTCCATGGAGTTCTGGGAAAGTGTCTAAATGTACCAATCTTGGTTTTTAGCTTCTATAGTTCTGCTTCTGGCTAACTGTTCTTATTAACTGAAGTGTATCAACCCAGAACATGGCTTTTTGTGCTCAAAAGCTCATCCTCAGAAAGGCTTGGGCCACACTGAGAGCACCCAGTGTAGTGGCAGCCTGACTAATAAGGACTTTCTACTGGCCATGTCCAAGCACTCTTCTCTGGTGAATACCTCAAAACACTCTAAACCACTGTCTCCTTTTCTAATTCAGAAAAGCTAAAGGTAATTAAGCCTCCAAGCAGGCCGTCTAGGAACACAGGAAGGGAAATCCTGGTACCTACTGGCCTTGGGCTCTTCCACTGCCAGACAAAAGGAATACAGACTTTTAAACAAAATACTTTATTTCAATGAATCCCATGATTTTTGAATGCTTCCTTTCATTTTTTTCTTTGCCCCTTTTAAAAGGTAAAGCTGTCCCAATTATCAAAAAATTCAAATCTCTTTTTCTTTGGTGGACTGTCTGTCAAGGAGCTTTCATCCAAGACGTCTCCCAGATCCTGGGAACTACTTCCAGAGGTTCCTGGGTCAAAGGACTCTGCTGCCTCCAGAAGTTCCATGTCATTTCCATCTTCTTCAAAGGACTGCTGGAACATGTCATAGATCGTCTTCTGCTTTGGGTCCTTTATTAGAAAACATAAAATGTAAAAGGAAGAAGGTAATCCTAATGCTGACCCTCACGGCCACGCTGAGGAGAAAGGTGGTGCATTCTATTTAACCAGGGAACTACAGGTGCTCATCAGACTGTGGCAGGAAGCCAGTGACCTGAAGAGATGTCCACCTTCCCCACATCTTCTCTGCTGCCCTCTGGCTGGAGATAAACGAAAAGGTGGGTGCAGAGAAGAAGCTGCTCTCGCAGTAAGATTTATGTTGGGAACGTTTTTTCCTTTCCGTTCTAATTTTCCATATCCACACTTCAATGTTACAGTAGCTCCAGGAATCTTACTTCTTCCTAAGCCCTGGTCTTTCTAAATGGAAGTGAATTAAACTGTAATTTGTCTCCCATGACACACCATACCTCATTTTCAGAGCGGAGACCTGCCCTTGTGTCTGATGTTAAAGCTACAGATGATCAAAATGCACAACACCTGTGTCTGTCCACTGTTGGCGATGTTGAAGCCAGGCCCAGCAGTGACAACCATGACATGTGACAGGCTAACCGTCACCCCTCTAGTCAGCTCTCCTGAGCCTAAACTCTCAATGCTGACCATCTCATGGTCCAGGAGCGCATTTTTAATATAATTGTGGAAATCCACAGAGCCATAAAACTGTTTAAAATCAAATGCTGAGCCAGGGGGATGGCTCAGTGTGTAAACTGCTTGTGGCTAGGCCTGCTGACAGCAACTGAATATGATGGAAGGCGAGAGCCAACTCCTGTGAATTGTCTCTGACCTCCACATGTGTGCCATGGCCCGTGGACAGGGACGGACAGACGGACAGAGTGATGAATAAATGTAATAATATACTCTCAGCTAATTCCTATATCCCCAATATAGCTTCTCTCCCCACTTTACAAATCTACCAATATTTTCATAACCCCTCTGCTTGAAATCACCAGTATGCCTCAAGTCTGGCTCCACAGGTCTATTCCTGCCATCACTTTTTCTTATCAAGTCACTTAAAAAATATTTATGTGCATGTGTGTGCATGTGCCATATCTGTGAGTAGCTAAGGAGGCCAAAGGAAGGCATCAAATCTCCTGAAGCTGGAGTTATAGGCAGTAGTGAGCTATCCAGGGTGATGCTGGGAACCGAACTCGGGTCCTCTGGAAGAGCAATAAGCACTCTTAACCACTGAGCCCTCTCTCCAGCCCCTCCAGTTACTCATCACTTGAGCCACAGCTCTTGGTATACACAAAGACTTCAAGAGCTCAACTGCATCTGCCTCAGGCTTCTTGCCGTCTGTATCAACCCCATGGTACTCCCATGCAATCCTTTAACAAGACTCCCTTTGTTACGTCATGGGCTCTCCTATGTCCTCCTCAAGTCTAAAGTTACATCCCTGGCTTTTTGGCTCTCTATAATTAGGTCACTCTTTGTTGTTGTTGTTGTTGTTTGTTTGTTTGTTTGTTTTGTTTTGTTTTGTTTTGATTTTCAAGACAGGATTTCTCTGTGTAGCTTTGCACCTTTCCTGGAACTTACTCTGTAGACCAGGCTAGCCTCAAACTCACAGAGATCCGCCTGCCTCTGCCTCCCAAGTGCTGGGATTAAAGGCATGTGCCATCATTAGGTCAGTATTTCTTAACAGAATTCCTCAGCACTGATGAACTTCCTTGAAAACTGATCAGGGGAGCATGACATGTAAGAACTCCAGACTATGCCATTAACCTGTGCCGGGTCCCAGCCTTTCAGAACAGGAAGTAATAGTAAAGACCATTAAGGCTGACATTAGCATGCACTGCACGCCCTCCCAAAGGATATGCTCATCTGCCTCTTTGAGAAGTGCAAGGGAAGGAAAGGTTGCTATACAAGGCAGGCCAGAGCAGCAGAAATACCTGCTCACACCCATTTCATTATGAGGCTGACAACACCATTCACAAACAGGCCACACGTAATTAACTGGAAGCAGGTTCCAAGACGAGACTCTTCTCTCGTCCCCTCTGGGGAGGAAGGAAGGCCGTCATGCTGACATAAGCTCCTTTTGCTTCTGTCTCTATGAGGAGGTAGTGCTTTCTTTCTCCAGTTGTTAGTGAAATTCTTAGTCCCATCCTAGTAAAAGTAGGTAAGCTGATGAAGTTTTAATCAAAAGAAATACTGATAAATCTCACTTCCATCTGAGTGAAAGGCCAGGATGAGAAAAAGATTTGATGAGGATCCTTTAGAAGTAGCCTCTTTTAGTCGGGCGGAGGGCACACACCTTTAATCCCAGCACTCGGGAGGCAGAGGCAGGCAGCTCTCTGACTTTAAGGCCAGCCTGGTCTACAGAGTGAGTTCTAGGATAACCAGAGCTGCACAGGGAGACCCTGTCATGAAAGATCCCTCAAAAAGCCTCTTTCTTTTCAAAAAGTCATTATTAACTTAGCACAGTTACCACCAGATGAATCAGAGTGCTTTCACAGCTTAAAGGCAAGGCTGTTTTACTGGTGTCTTAGTTGCTGTTTTGTCTAAAAGGGTAAGTTATCATCAACATTCAAAAATATGGTCTGTTGAATGTGCTATCTCAGGCCTATAATCCACTAGCTCTCAGAATGCTGAGACAGAAGGACCCTGAGTTCGAGATCTGCCTGGGAGACAGAGAGCCCATCTCAAAAGCCAGTTACTCCAATAATTACGCACACAGGTGGATTTTTTTTTTTTTTAAGAATAAATGAGTGATCAGAACCTCTGACTTTTAAGTCTTAGCTACATGCTCTACAATATCTCCTTCACACAGAGTGGAGGAAGCACTGAGTGAATGGAAAGTGGCAGATGAAGTCCGAGTGAATGTGTACTGTTGACATGGGCACGGCTACGTCAGGGACCCACGGAAATGGCAAAGCCTCCTCCGAACAGGTGAGGCTCAGAGGGATGGCAAAGCCCTCCTCTGAACAGGTGAGGCTCAGAGGGATGGCAAAGCCCTCCTCCGAACAGCATGTGCAAGTTCGAGTACTTACAGACAAATGACCAGTGTGTGCAGAAACTACCAGCTGCTCTTCCTCCTCCAGGACGGGTGTAATCTGGGACTGCTCCTCACATCAGCCCCTACCGATACTAGCTAACCCCCTTTCTCAGGCTGTACGCAATAAACACCATGAGGTTCTGGCACGGCCCACCTGATCCAGCTATTCTGTATGTGGTCTGTGTATCTGCCCTTTCTCCATTCCCTAGTCACCCCAGTTAGGTTTCCAGGACCAAGCCATGTAGGACGCAGCAAGGCATGATGGTGTCACCCTCTCCAGGGCCAAGAAGCCTCCTGACAGAGTACACCGGTCACGGGAGGATGCTCTCCGGCCTCTTACACTCTTTAGGAGAGCTGATGCTTCAGAAGGACTGGTGGGTTGAGGTGGAAAGACTTCTATCACGGGGTGATTTCACATGCCATATGACTATGCTGGGACAGCTTTGTGGAGGCCCTGCTGTACGGCTGGTATTGCTGTCGTACTTAGGAGACAACATAACAGTTGCCATGAGGAGTGTTCCCTATTTTTCTCATGGCCTGATGAACAAGACGGCAGCTCAGCCTTGGATGTGGAGAGTCTTTAGGCACGTGAGAAGCAGCGGGCGTTACCTCCAGCACTTCCTCATAAGTGAGGCACACAGATGAACAGAATGACTACAAGCCAGCCCTTCCTTTCCGGCTCCAGGGATGAAGGACACCCCAGAGGTGTGGGAACCCACAAAGATCCCAACTTGTGGCTTGACTCAAGGTCAGAGAGTCGGAGTTAACGTTGCTCTCCAAGGCTGCATAATAGAGTGCAAAGGCATGGTTACCAGGTGTCTTATACTTCAAGGCCTGATAACAAGATGCTTAACCCTGGGGCGTGGTTACCAGGTGTTTTGAAGGGTCTACACTTGGTTGTATGCTGTGCTTTGATCTTGAAAGGGGGAGGTCTTTTGCTTGCTAGTATAAAAAATCCCACTAGAAAAAAACTCGAGGCTGATGGGTACTGCCAGGGCTTCCCGAAGCTATCCTGTGTCTCTGTCTTTCTCTCCGTTTACATCTATCTATATTTCTTCCTATTATTTCTCAATTCCTCACTCCGCCCTTCCAGGGACCCTTCAATAGGTTGGGGCTGGACCCCAACCCTGGGCCCCGACACAGAAGTGATTGACACCTTCTCCATCTAGACCCGAGAGCTCAGCTGCCAGCCCACTGCCTCGCTTTATATAGTGATGAGGAGTCGTGTGCTGGCGTTACCTTGTAGAGGTAATCAGTGGCTTCTGTCATTTCTGAGAAATTGGTCTCGGAGAGTCCGGCTTCCCCCAGAACTTTAATCTTCTCTTGAATCAGAGGCCTGTGGGGGAGAGATGAGATGTAGTGCAAACAACTACCCAGGATCTGAAGACTGATGAAATGAGCCCCCTCCATTCTTACAGGACTGTGATGTAACTATAACACATTTTTTGCATCTCTCAGCCCTTCCTGAAATACCTGCCCTGTCTCAACTGGAAGCAGTCCAATGTGTGTTCATAATGCCAGGTTCAACATTCTCTCTAGCGTAAGATGTCTAAGAAATAAATTCTGCCTCATTACAGTAATAATTTGAGTTTGCTCTTAGGAGCTGCCCAGTGACCAAATCCACTTTCAGACTGATAGAGTGCACTGTAGAGGTCAGGCCCCTCAGTCACAGGGCTGAACAGACACGGACAGTGGGCACTAATGGAATCACTGAGGAACTTCACATCAGGAAGAGGGAAAGGGACTGAGAAACCTGGGGAATTTTTACTTAGATGGCAGACACAAACTCCTAGGACTGAAATGTGACCTGTGAGGCCTTTAGTTTCAGCACCACAAGAATCTGAGTCCCAGCACTCAGGAGGCAGAACCAGGCAGATCTCTGTGAGTTCCAGACCAGCCAGGCCAGTTACACAGAGAAACCTTGTCTTGAAAAAAAAACGAGAAAAAAAAACAAACCAAAGTCTGAGACTTAAAGATCAAAGTTCAAGACTTTCCTGGACTACAGAGGGACTTCAAGGCCAGCTTGGGCAACTTAGTGAGACCCTGTCTCAAAACAAAAAATAAAAAAGGACTGGGTGCTAAAGCTCTTGCTTAGTCTATGTGAGGCCCTGCGCTCAATCCTCCACATCACAAACAACAAACAAACAAACAAACACACGGACTGCCGCCCTGCCACAAAGCACTACAGGTTCAGAATAAGCCACGTTCTTCACATCTAGTCTTGAAAGAGGTGATTCACCATCATATCACATATCACAAAAGAGAAAAAAACACTGTCCCCATCCTAACAAGTCGGAAGTCTTAGCTGGGAACAGAGTGTTTCCTAAACTAAATTCCACCTAAAGTAATGTAAAGTCTAGGTTCCTCTTCCTCTTGCACCAGTGGGAAGAGTCACCTCCTTTATTCTGACTGGTTTTTCCTTTACCTTGCACATCTCCAAGAATGCGAGTGATGAAGGTAAACACGGTCATGGGAAGCAGGACGCATCCCTAGTCGGTCTCAGCAAAAGTCTAAGTACTGAAGGAGCCAAGACAGCACCCCCCGAGTCACTCAGTTCAGCTCCTCACCCAGGTCCCCCAGGCATACCAAAGGTAGTCATCTGCTGTGCCTTTTGCCACCAGGTAGTGAATGCCCACAGAGCTTGTCTGCCTGATGCGGTGCACACGGTCCTCAGCCTGGATCAGCACCTGTGTGCCCAGAGAACAAAGCAGTTGAGGAAAGGCCTTAGGAAGCCATCCTCCACAGTGAGGGGCACCGAGCCGTCAAGCCCCACTCAGCTTCCTCTATAAAGCATTTCCCTATCTCTTGAAAAACTGAGAGGAACTCAAACCTCAGGACCTGGTGTCTATGTACTGAGGGGCTAAGTACAGAAACATGACACACTCCATTTCTTATCACTGGAAAATTATCTTTCAGGGGCTGCAGAGGTGGCTCAGTGGTTAAGAGCACTTGTTCTCTCTCTCTCTTTTTTTTTTCCTTCTTTTTCTTACTGTTTTATTGAATGACTATATTGCGGCGTTTATGTTTGTTGATCTGTGGGTGTATGGGTTGTTTCCACTTTGGAGCCCTTACAAACAGTGCTGCCCTTATAAATAATGTCAAAGTTTGTTTTTTTACGGACTTTTGTATGAGTGTGTGTTTCACTTCTCTTGAGTAGATGGTTTAGGAGTGTAATTGAATCATGTTTATATCATGTACATAATATATATGTTAAATTTATAAGATTTTTTTTTCTAATGTGGCTGACCTCTTTGACTCTCAGTGGTCTTTGAGGTTCTGGTTTCTCTTATCTTCAGCATCATTTCTTACTGATGTGTCTTTTGACTTTGCCAGATACTTCTGTCAGTCTGTGGCTCTCCCTTCTTTTTCTTCAAACCATCTTTTGAGGAGATGGGATCTTTTTATAATTGTGATGGGATCCGCTTGCTGATCTGGAGCACTTGTTCTTACAGAGGACCTGGTGGCTCATAGCCATCTACAACTCAGTTCCAGGGGGAGGTAATGCCCTTTTCTGACCTCCAAGGACACCAGGCATGCACATAGTACCACTAGTGACTTCCATGTAAGCAAAATAATCATGTACATAAAAATATAACTAAATTTTTAAAGTTACCTTCCGAATATCTAGATATGTCACATCCAGAAAAGGGTCCTGCATGATGATCGGGGGTGGATGTATTCATATGCTGGTAAGCCCCATAATAACTAACACCAGGACCCTGATTTATGGATGGCCTCAACCTTGGAGTCTACTCATCATTAAAGCAGTGGCTGATATACGGCCAGTAAAAGCAACATGTCAGAAAGTTAGAGGGGAAATAACTTTAATAACTTTTTTTCTGAGACAGAAGTCATTTTATGAGTCTGAGATCTGCCATCGCAGCCGTCAGTTATCAGTCACGTCAAGGACACAATGACATTGCACAAACATCTGGTATTGTCACTCTACCTGAGGCCCCCATCGGCAAACAGCTCCCAGGGACGGCTAACAAAGGCGGCCTCTAAAGGTTTAGTGCTACATTCCTGGATCTCCACTTGGGCTTTCTCACAGGAGAGATGAAGGCTAGGACTTTTCGAGTCCTCTGCCAGGACTTCCTCATCAGTAAGACAGAGTCAATGATCCCACAGGCTGCTGTGAAGACCTGATACCTGGCCGGCAGACTTGCGGTGCTTGAAAGGAGTAAACAAGTACAACATGAGAGTGAACAGAAACAGACAGGACTCAGTGCTGGGAACACTTGCAGAGCATGTCATCTTTTTTTAAATTTATGTATCTTTATGTGCATGAATGTTTTGCCTGCATGTATGTGCACTGCATGTGTACCTGGTACACATGGAGGCCAGAATAGACACCTTGGGACTGGAGTTACAGATGGTTGTGAGCCACCATCTGGGTGCTGGGATTTGAACCCAGATCCTCTAGAAGAGCAGCTAGTGTTCTTAACCACTGAGCTATCTCCCTAGGCCCAAGAGCATATCTTCTACCATTCATTTATGGACCTTGTATTTCTCAGCCCCGAGCACACCCAGGAGGATTCCAGTTAAGTAAGGTCCCCTTACCCCTGGGTTCCAAAACAGCTCAGCAAACACCACCAGATCAGCCGAGGAGAAGGTGAGGCCCATGTTGGCGGCGGTGATGGACAGCACAGCCACAGCGTGCCCTTTGGACAGCTGGAACTGCTGGCACAGATCCTCGCGGTCTGCTGAAGGGGTGGAGCCGTCAATTCGGATGTTCTGAACCTGCTGTGTGACAACGGGGAACTAAGGTGAGCTGCAAAGGTACTGGGGCCGCCAAGCCAGCCCGTCTAGGGAGGGCCCACACAGAAGTGCTCCGCTACTCAACCCTCTGCCTTCAGGGCTGGGTCTCCTTTCATAAAATGGAAGGCCGGACTGATACAACTGTGTAATCACACACCGTCATAAGAAACAATACAGACAGACCTTCTGTACATGGTACTGAGTTTCTCATGCCTTCTATAAAAGTACAGAGTAGTATTACCACCAGGATGCTGACTTTTTTTTTTGGTTTTTTGAGACAGGGTTTCTCTGTGTAGTCTCGGCTGTCCTAGAACTCGCTCTGTAGACCAGGCTGACTTTGAACTCACAGAACTACATAGCAAGAGCTTGTCTCAAGAAAATAAAAGAAAGCATACATCCTCTGTTTTATTAATTTAGTTACTAGTAGGATTGAATTTTCTTTCTTTTTTTGTTTTTTGTTTTTTGTTTTTTTCAGAGCTGAGGACCAAACTCAGGGCCTTGCGCTTGCTAGGCAAGCGCTCTACCACTGAGCTAAATCCCCAACCTGAATTTTCTTAAACAGCTATTGCTAATACCTCTTTTACCTTTCCACTAGGAACCAGTGTTGTTTTTGAAGGTAACTACCATTTTTATACACCATACAGTGTGCTACTAGTCTCCCTAGCACATTCTCTTATATCGGTTTTCTTTTATTTTGTATTTAGAGTTATCTTAGTTTTCCTGATTAGATGGTTCAGTGGGTAAAGTCGCTTGCTGCCAAGTCTGACAGGCTGAGTTTGATCCCAGGACCACACATGGAAGGAGAGACCCAACACCCACAATTTAATACTATAAACAGTAAGGTAAAGATTCATCTAATTCCTCTACTTGTTCTCCTTGGTACACAGGCAGCTACCCAAAAGTTATTTACTGAATAAACTAAATGATTCCTTTCCAACTGTTGGACTACATGATTCAGTGTTAATGACGTGCACATTATATATTGTGACAGACGATGTCCAGGGTCAAGTCTTTCAATACTGCTGTCCTTGTTCAGAGTTGCCTTCCATACTTCTGCTTATTCTCTGAGATGTCCTTTGGGATAACAGCTAAGGTTCCCTTTAAAAACAAAATTCGATCGAGTTGTGCCCAGTTGTGCGGGTCTGTAACCCAGCTGTTTGGAAGGCTGAGAGAGATGGATCACAGAGTCAAGACTGTCTGGTGAACTCAGTGAGACAATGCACAGATGTTTAAAAGGGAAAAGGGGACTAGGGCTGGGGACGCAGCTCAGGGGTAGAGCACTTTTAACAGGGGAGCCAGCTCTGATGCCCTAGCCAGTGCATTTTAAAAAGTAACTTATTTTAGGATACTTACTTGAAATCCAAGTACTGTACTACACCATTATACATTCTAATAGTTTTGGAATTAATTGTCTTGGGTTTCCTGAAAACTCAAGAGGCTCCTTTAGAGATTACAGATTCAGCTATTTCAGCCTGCTCCTAAACAGTTTTGTATGCAAGGATCAAACCCAAGAGGGTTAAAGATTCAGATAAAAACTCCAAGAGAAAAATATTTATAGCCTTATTTAGTGAAAAAGTTCTTAAATTAATCACAAAAAAAGCATAAGCCATAGCCAGGCAGTGGTGGCGCATGCCTTTGATCCCAGCCCTTAGGAGGCAGAGGCAGGTGGATCTCCTGAGTTCAAGGCCAGCCTGGTCTACAGAAGAGTTCCAGGACAGCCAGGGCTGCACAGAGAAACCCTGTCTTGAAAAACCAAAAACTAAAAAAAAACAAACAAAACAACAACAACAACAACAAACCACACAAAACAAAACATGGATAAATCAACATATAACTAAAAGATAAAAAGTTAAATCTTTTATTTAAAATAAAGCTAATGAAGTGAAAAAAAAAAACAAGATAATTGATAGATGACTAATATCCAGAATTTATAAGGAATTTTTTCAGTCAACAAAAAAAGACAATCCAACAGAAAAGCAGCCCCAAATGAGTGCAGACAGAGTCCTCACAGACTGACCCCACTGACCCTCCACACCTGGAAGGAGACGTATTTTCCTGGTAGTCAGGAGAACACAGATAGCATCAAGAACAAAAGCAGGGTTCGTTTACTGGACTGGCACAGTAAACTGTAAGCATCTGATGTGTGAGTATGTACGAAGTATGTATGAGAACACGGGACAGCAAGGGTTCCTCAGCAGGATTATAAATCTGAGCAGCTGTCTCGACAGCAATCCAGTTAAACTGAAGATGAGCTTATCCTATGACTGTGGAAGATCATACTCGGCCACACACAGGTGCATACAGACACACTGTACACACAGAGACACATGTTCAAAGCCCGGTGTGCATCAGCAGAAGGTGGAGAGCCATGCAGTCCCACACTACTCTGGAGCAGCGCATGCGCTACACACCTAACTATGTGTCACACCATATGGAGAAATCTCAGAAGCAATGCTGAGCGGCACAGGGATGGTTGATACTTACACTGTGCTACTGCTGATGCAAATTCTTTAAATATAAAGAGACCAGATTTAGGAGGGGAAGGACATTGTGGCAGCTATTCTTGGTTGTCAACTTGACTACATCTGGTATTAACTAAAACCCAAATGGCTGGGCACACCTGTGAGGGAATTTTTCTTAATTAAATCATTTAAGGTGGGAAGACCCACTTCTAATCTGGCTCTTTGAGGTGGGAAGACGCACCTTTAATCCAGATCTGGGGTGGGAAGATCCACTTTTAACCTGGGCCACACCTTCTGCTGGCAGCCTATATAAGAAGAGCATGGAAGAAGGACGCTCTCTCTCTGCCTGCTTGCCTTCATTCTCCACAGCAAACCTCACTCCTTCACCGGCATCAGAGCCTGCTTCTTTGGGATTCTGGCATCTACTGAGGACCAGCTGAGACATCCAGCCTCATGGACTGAACAACTCCTGGATTCTTGGGCTTCCATTCATAAGCAGCCATTGTTGGATTAGCTGGACCCCTAATCCAACAGTGGCGCGCTCTCTCTCTCTCTCTCTCTCTCTCTCCCTCCCTCCCTCCCTCCCTCCCTCTCTCTCTCTCATAGAAAGATTCATTCTCTAAGTTCTGTTACTCCAGAGAACCCCAATGAATACAGACATGCACTAAATTGAAGCCAGGGCCTTGGGGGAGGGGAGGGGAGGAACAAAATCAGATTTCTTGTTGGGGCCCAAGTATTTTATTAGAAATAAATACTTAGAAACAAGGGACTGGAGGGATGGCATAGTGGTTAAGAGCATGCTACTACTCTTTCAGAGGAGCAGAGCTCAGTTCTCAGCTCCCACACTGGGCGGCTCCAGGGACGCCTTTAGCCTCCACAGGCACCCACACACATATATGTGATTAAACATTAAACAAATCTTAAAAATAAAGCAAAACCCCCTAAGTGTTGAAATACAGTGAAGCTTCTTCAGTCTGAGTCAGATCCACGGTGTTGTGTTTTACGCTCTATCCCTTAAACTTTGTGGAAGTGCAGGTAATGAAGATAAAGGAAACGGACGGTCCTAACTACAGCAAGGTGAAGAGGAGTGGAAACGCGGAGGGTTTCGTTTTAATGAGCATCTCTGGAACTCCCTCCAGACAGCTTTGCTCACTTTATCAGGATCCATCAAATGGATCTGAAAAGTCTGACACTGCCAGGTGCAACTAATCAAGGCCCCTGGATGACAGGAAGGAGGACCATCACGTAGACGCTCGGCCGCTTGCTTGCAGGTTAGCTGCTTTATGAACACAGAGAATGGGAGAGTCCCTGGGGACACTTAGAACAAGACTCCTGTTTACAGCAGGAGGGTGTCAGAAGGCCACATGTGGGAATCTGTGGTTCCCGAGTGACAACTCCTCAAAAGGCCTTCGCAATGTTTCTAGAAGCCATGGCCCCACTCCTTAGCTTAGTCCTGACCCGATGCTGTACAAGTAGTAGACATCAAGACCCCACCCTGAACTCCAGAGAGGACTTACCTTCCTCTCGAGCTCCTTAACAACTGCATCCAGAACCACCTTATGGTGTGCAAACACTAGAAACTTCTCTCGTCCACTCTCCAAAAGGTCCAGGATATATTCACTAGAGTTGACAATGATAACAAAGTAGATTAAACACAGAATTGCAGTTGGTTACCCAAAAGTGACTTCAAGAACCTACGAGGCAGCTGCCCGCTCCTGCCCATTCTCTCCTTTTCTGAGAGCCAACCTTCCCCCTTTACTCACACCATGTCATATGAACAGCGCAAAGGAGGAAAACCATCCTCTGACATGTATAGAAAGAGTTTATACTGTCATCCTACACACAAACTGAATTCTCTGTAAGCAAGAGCTCTACGTGTCTCTGGTATGTTACTATGTGGGATTCGCATCATGTAGATTACTAAGATAATCATCAGCTTTCACGTTAGCTGCTACTACCAATTTAATCTGTTTTCAGTACAAACCAAAGTAGGTTAGATTCTTGACACAAATCCCTGTAAGGTCACCGTTGAGAAATAATTGATGATACAGAAAAGACATGTAAGGAGGACTCTCCACTTCCCTTCTACTGAGACCACAGATGACAGAGCCTATAGTTAATCAGTGCTAATGGAGGTCTTTTCCCATTAATTTACTTTTCTCTTCTATCCAGTGTGTGGTCTTTTAATTGTTTATTTAATGTGCATAAGTGTTTGCCTACATGTATGAATGTTCACCATGTGTGTGTAGGGCCCACACAGGCCAGAAGAGGGAGTCAGATCCCCTGAACATAAAGTTATAGACAACTGTGAGGAGTCGCATAGGTGCTAACCAAATCTAGGTCCTCTATAAGAGCAGTCAGTGCCCTTAATCACTAAGCCATCTCTCCAGCCCCCACTGTGTTTTTTCTTAACTTCATATTTTTACCTACAAGCCTTGGGTCTTAAAGGCAGGGGTGATCTGTACAGGTAACTATTGCTTTCTTCTTGGGGCACAAGAGCCCTCACCCAGCCTGTGTACAAATCTCCTGTGAGTCTCTAGACCTCTCAGTCACACATGTCTAATGAGTAGAAATGAGACTGTAAATCCAATGTGCATCTTTCAGTGAAACAGACAACAGTATTGCAGAAGGCGAATGTGGAGGCTTGTCTAGGCAGAGTAATCAAGGCCTTCTTTGGGAAGGACAGATCTCGGCAGCTTCCTATGATATAGACATGTCTGGAAAGGTAAATGACTGTCCTGTAAACATCTAAGACTTATTTTCAAACCAAAATACAACTGACCAAAGTACCAAATTAGACTTCAGTTTGTGATGACTGTATTAATAGAATCTAATTATTCTGAGAGACATAAAATTTGCCATGAGATAAGTGAAAGTTGATGGCCATAGCACTGAAATACCCCAGGGTCACAAAATCAACTTCGTCAGCTCATAAAAACCTCTGGCCCCAGTTTTTCTAATGGCCCTTTCCCTCCACATCTGACACAGCTCAACTGCTCTGCTCCCTTCAAGTTTCTCTTTCATTACCAGAATGGACACATTCACCTACAATACTGTTGCCTGTCTCACTGAAAGAAAGATGCACATTAAAAAGAAAATGAGCCGGGCGGTGGTGGTGGCGCACGCCTTTAATCCCAGCACTCGGGAGGTAGAGCCAGGCGGATCTCTGTGAGTTCAAAGCCAGCCTGGACTACCAAGTGAATGCCAAAAGCGCCACAGAGCAACACAGAGCCAAACTCCCAAAAAAAAAAAAAAAAAAAAAAAAAGAAAATGAACAGCAGCAAAAGGGGGAAGAGAAGCAGCTAGCAGAGGAAATAGGGTTTTTACAATTTACAATCTAATTTCTACTCATTAGACATGTGTGACTGGAAGATCTAGAGACACATGAGATTTGCTCAGTACCTACACTTTAAAAACTGGGCCAGTAGTCACCCTCCAGATTCAACAAAGAGGCTCTAGGTGTGAGAGACATTGAGGTAAAAGTTGTTTAGAAACAATAAAGCACCACACATTTTGGACAGAATTTTGACAAGGCATGGCCCAAGTTTATGAGGTAAGTAAGATGGCTGGACTTGAGCTTGGGATGCGTTTCCATGTAGTGTGCTTGCCTACTTTGTACAGGGCTCTGGGTTTGAGCTCTGGCATTGCAAAAGACAAAAAAAAAAAAAAAAACAGTTCCAAACAACCAACCAATAAGGATTTGTTTCAAGTTCTAGGGGAAATGAGGGGTTGTGGGCTGAAGAAAGGCACCTCCCAGACCCTGGACTTGTGGGAAATGAGGCGGACAACTTCCCCTTGCCATCTGTCACTCAGCAGCATGTACGAAATGGGTCGGCAGGGGCACTTCAGGGCCAGGCGGGTTGACCAGGGGGTCTGGGGATGAGTGAACGGACCAAGCCAGTTCCTTTCTCTCTTCATACGCAGGTCTCAGTCTCATAGACAGTGTGGCACTACTTGGCTCACAGAAAATTCGCTTTCCTCGTGAATGAGTCACTTGGGCCCTCATCCCACCAACAGCACATGATGTCAGGCAATGAAAAAAACCAGGCAAAGTGCACACTGTTAGGATTGCCTCAAGTCCCAACTGCAGTGATGTGCATGTGTGTGTCTGCGTGTACAGAGGCCAGAGAGCAACATCAGGCATCCTCCTTAATCTTCCCAGTGACCTCAGTCAAAAGGTCTCTCACTGAACCTGGAGATTGGCTCGGCTGGTCGGCCAGCAAGCTGCAAGCATCTGTCCATCTGTGTCTCCCCACAGCTGGGATTACAGATGTGGGCCGTGGCCCTGGGCTTTCTTTTGTTTTGTTTTGGTTTTTGGTTTTTGGTTTTTTTGAGACAGGGTTTCTCTGTATAGTTTTGGAGCCTTTCCTGGATCTTACTCTGTAGTCCAGGCTGACCTTGAACTCAGAGATCCGCCTGGCTCTGCCTCCCAAGTGCTGAGATTAAAGGCGTGCGCAACCACCGCTCAGCGGCCCCAGGCTTTCTATGTGTGGCAATTATTTCCTATTTTACACCCTAATTGGATCTATCCCACTACTCACTGCCCTTATTTCTATCCCAGACTCAAGGCAAGCACTACATTCACTATCTTCCTGTCCCATCCCGCAATCACTGCTTTTAAACATGAGAGCTAACAAAATGGTGATCACTTACATGACACAGGGGATTTTAGCTTCTGCTGTTCTGTTGAAGAAGACGATGAGGGCTTCTTTCTGCTGCTGTTTCTGTGGGAAGAGAGGATGCGAATTTAAAAACCTACTCTCGGTGCTCTGGAATTAGCTGACCCAACTGGAAATACTCTGAGCTTTCTCCATCTTAGCAACTACTCTAACCTAGCACATTTCAAAACTATTACCCAGTGTTTGCATGACTCCAGTTCTGCTTTATTTGTTTATTTGTTTATTTATTTATTTATTTATTTATTTATTTATTTATTTATTTTGGTTTTTCGAGACAGGGTTTCTCTGTGTAGTTTTGGTGCCTGTCCTGGAACCCGCTCTGTAGACCAGACTGGCCTCAGAACTCACAGAGATCCACCTGGCTCTGCCTCCCGAGTGCAGGGATTAAAGGCGGGAGCCACCGCCGCCCAGCTTTCCAATTCTTCTTTTAAAATACATATATTAGGCTGGAGAGATGGCTCAGGAGTTAAGAGCACTGGCTTCTCTTTCATATGGCCCGGGTTCAATTCCCAGCACTCACATGGGGGCTCACAGGAATCTGACACCCTCTCCTAGCCGCACCACAGGCACCAGGGCTCACACGCAGCCAAAAGCACAGTGTAGACAAATCACCCATACAGAGAAAACAATAAGGGGTGGTGGTGGGCAAGGATGGAGCACTGGCTCAGCAGTTCAGAGGACCCCACTTTGATTCCCAGCACCCACATGGTGGTTCACAACCATCCGTAAGTCCAGATGCAGTGTATCCAATGTTCTGATCCCTTCAGGCATCAAGTACGCATGCACATGGTACATAGGCAAAACATTCATGCATAAAAAATAGGAATAAGTCTAATAAAATTTAAAAAATAAAACATATTGCTCATTACACATATTATATATTTATATTTAATTATATAAAATATATTTTATACAGGTTATATGTAGACATATAAAATGCCCATGTATAGGCATATAGAAATATATATATATTTAAAAGTGTATATATGTGTGTGTGTGTATGTACATATATATATATATATATATATTTTTTTTTTTTTTATATTCTACCAAATAGCAGAAGTAGAAATTGTAGTGTTTCTAGGGAGCTCAAATATCTGGGCTTGGAACCTGGTGGTAAGAGTTCAGAAGCCAATACACATAAAGCAACATACCCAGAAAGTCACAAGTACTCAATAAATGCCACTTATTCTAAGTGTTTACCTTTATTCTACCCAGCAGACATCTACTACTGACGTCTACTGTATTTTTCTTTTTCTCTTTTTGCAACACTGGGGATCAAACCCAGGGACCCGCACATGCTAAGCAAGTACTCCACCAGTGACCTACATCCCCAGCCTTGGTGCACTTTAATGTGGGAGAAATCAATAATTTTATCTTTAAAAAGAAAGGAAAAACTTTCCCAAGCCAGGCAGACATCATACTATCCATGAATGGTCACATTTCTTTTCTAGCTATGGGCAAGAGGTTTTTAAACAACTTGTACCCTTTCTTCCTTGACTCCTAGACTCTTATTAAAATAGCTGCACTGGGGTTCTCAGGTTTCTTTTCTACGCTGGAAATTTGAATGGACTGCCAAACGACAAGGGAGAAGGGATGCTGTCCCCGGGACTCTGCATGGACCTGTCTCATTTTCTTCTTTGCTGATCAGAAACCAGATTTAGACAAAGGCCAGTATAGCCAGCTTTCCTCAGCCTTTGAGGAAACGTTTCCTGCTGAAAAATGAGAAAAGCTTTCATGTTAACAGGTTTTATAAATTGGCTGCTTGGCCTTCACTTTTATATACAAAGGTTATAATAATGTCTTGTAGACAAGTGTCAAAGAACAAAGAACCAGTCCTTGACAGACAAGCCAGCAGAGCCTGACAGAGCGACCATGATGTAGGCTGAGAGGTACTTGGGCTAAAAGTAAGGATAACAAGGGTACTTCTGCTGAGCCGTGAGTCTCCTTATTTGGCTAACACCATGAAAACACGGTTCTGTTTAACCTCATCGACTGGGGGTTTCACAGCTGTGGGGTTTTGTCTGTGGGCATCCTAAGCACTAGCCAGCCACTGCTTCTGCTTCCTGGATGAAGTTAAACATCGGATTTGCCGCAGACGGTAGGGGTGGGCTGAAAAGGGCTCTGGGCTCTAGGCTAGATGTTGGAAGGACTTACTGAGCTCAGACTTCACTTCCATAATCTCCGAAAGAGGATGAGAACTCTATGGTATCTAAGACAAGGGTGACAGTCACCAGCAGGCAGCAACCGACACTAGCCTTATGGACCTCCAGCACCCTGTCCTACTTATGGAAGCATTAAGATAGCCCCTCAAAGGAAAGGGGTTTGTATGGCTGCTTAAAGTTAGGAAATACCCAACATTCCTAATTGTCATGACTTATCTTTAATTTTACTAATAAAATATTGTTTTATTGGTTTGATGTGAAGTCAAACTATCAGGCTGCATGTGAAAATATGTGGAGTTATGCAGCACACTTAGAGAGCTGGACACACTGGTGCGGGTTTAAAAGCTGCTCACTCGACTGCTGAACTAACCATAGCGCGCGCACGCGCACACACACACACACAGTGCTTTGTTTTAGTTCGTGTTCTCTCTCTCTCTCTCTCTCTCTCTCTCTCTCTCTCTCTCTCTCTGCTTTTCTGTTTTCTTGGTTTCTATAGCAGATGTTCTCAAGCTAGCTCCAAAGGCAGACCAGGTAAGAGTGAGAAACACTAATGGCCTTACTCCATTCACACATACAACAAAACACCACCATACTAGCAAAACCCAAACCAAAACTGTAGCTTTGAATCTAAAAATAATGCATGCCCATCTCCCCATTAACATTATATTTGCTGCCCTTGTTCACTGGTCAGGCAGTAAGGGCACACCTAGGAAATACAAGCAGGTGGATCTCTGTGAGTTCCAGGCTAGCCAGGTCTACATAGTAGGACCCCGTCTAAAACACAAGTAATGGGCTGGGTTGAGCGCAGAGGTAAAGCACACATTCAGCATGAGCAAGGCTCTGGGTTTAATCCACAGCACAGCCCCCCCAACCCCCTGCAAGAGAGAGAGAGAGAACACTTAAAATTTATAAATAAAGTTTCTATTCACTAAATTTTACTTGTAGAGATCAGCAAAAGATCACCAAGACTGACTTTTAGGACAGCACCTTCTGTGCCACCAAAATATAACTACACATGGTGGCAAACGGCTACAATCTTAGCCAGCAGGAGTCAGAGGCAGGAGGATTGTCAGTTGGAGACTAGCCTGGGCTACAAGCAAGACCCTTTCTCTAAAGACAAACCAAAGCACGAGCCACCACAACAAAAAGACCATGATCCATCATGTCCACATCAGTGGGGAGCTACCACAGGGACTACACCTCCCTTCCTGGGGGTACTCAGGCCATCACATGTAATTAAGCAGACAGTAAATATGCTATTATTATGTATACAGTGTTCTGCTTGCGCATATCCCTTTAGGCCAGAAGATGGCACCAGATCTCATTACAGATGGTTGTGAGCCACCACGTGGGTGCTGGGAATTGAACTCAGGACCTCTGGAGGAGCAGCCAGTGCTCTTAACCTCTGAGCCTCCCTCCACCCCCCCCCCCCCCCCCCCCAGTTTCTTACAAGTCACTGGCCAGCCTTGCTTCTCCCTCTATAACACTGAAAACATTGCACATTTCATCTCTTGTTGTTCTGTGCATTCTGTCACTTCTCAGAGGCTGACATCGCAGCGGTGGCTGACTGCCTTTGTCTGGGGACTATCGGGGTCCAGATGAAGCTCTGTGATGTGTCAAAAATTAGCAAGGATTGTTTATTTTCTTGCTAATGAAAGCATAAGGCTTTCTCCCAAAAGACAGACAGGGCTGGTGCAGAGTTCTTGATAGCACTTCCCACAGTGTAACACTGAAGGAGTATGAAGTGAGAGCCGACCAGCAGGGCATCTTGTATGCTGTATCTAACCTCAGCTCTGTGAGCCTCATTTCACTCTCTGTAAATACAAACTGCAACTCCTGACAACCCAAATGCATGGCCCAGCCCCACATCGGCATACTTGCATGCATGCTCTCTCCACGCACGCACGCACGCACGCACGCACGCACGCACGCGAGTAGGTCAGGCGAGGAGTGTAATGGGTTGGCTCTTCTCGCTCAGGCAGGGTGAAAAGAATGAAAAGTCACGTTCGGAGAACTCGGACCACACGCACAGAGCAGCAGCTTTCAGGACCCCCGTGGAGGCACCCATTTCACAGCCCCACTCACAGTTTTGATCTCCATCATTTCTTTGGCCGCTGCATCCAGGGCCGCCTTGGCCCTGGTGCTGATCCGACCAGGGTTGACCACCACCATCTTGCGCTGCTTGGCTGGAAGCTGGGAAAGGACGTCAGACTTGAGCCGCCTCAGCATGACTGCCTCCTCCAGCAGCAGCTTCAGCTCGCCCAGGTTGGAGGAGCCCGAGTAGTCCCAGCCCCAAGGGAGCTGAAGAGAAAGAGAGGGTGTCTGTTAGCCTCAAACTCCAGGCAGCTCTGTTTTCCTATCGTCCCACTGTGTTCTGACAGTTTCAAGAGGCTTCACAAGACTGACTGAACCCCAGGTGAGACAGAGGAGGGTAGAAAGGATGTGGGAAAAGCCAGGCATGAGATAAGCTAAAAACCCATGTCACGGCAGCCCACAATTTGAAACTAACATTTCTATCAGCTTAAATGATTGATGTTTGGGTTTGAAGAGCCCAGAAGATAGGTTTGTGCTGGTCTGGCTGAAATCAGATCAGTATTTTGGAATTCAGGGTTCCCTTGAGCAGTGGTTAGGCTGAGAGTTCAGATCCTACTCGCTCTCCTCTAGCTATAGAAGGTGTGAGAAACTAACATAAAAACCCCGGCTGGGTGTAATGAGCATTTGCCTGGCATATGACAGGCCTTGGGTTTGAACCCGTCACAGCAATCAATTGATCAGATACCAATCAACCAAGCATCAGTTATAACCTATCCTTCCCCAATACTCTCAGGAGAAACAGGACTGATTTCTAAGCAGAACACCAGAAAGCACAGGGCCTCTGCTGCTCTGCATAGTCACAACTCAGTTGCTTTCCTGTCTCGCCTTCCCCTGGACCATGAGCTACCTGAGGTGAGGAGCTGGGCTTGCTCACTTTTGAGGAGTCAAACTACCTAGCACAATGCTGGGGACAGGGTAAGTGTCTGCTAAACTGGGAGAAGAAAGAGGTGGCCAAAGATGGAGAGAGAGATTGGTCTAGTGCTGTTTTTTTAATTTAAAAAAAGAAAAGGGCAAATTCAGGGGAAGTTCTTAGTAAATGCCCCTAGACAGTCACTGGGTATCAGATGAGCCTGGTACAGGGTGCTTTCTCTAGTGAGGTCTCTTAGTGAATGAATCTAGGGGGAGGGGGAAACAGCTTGCCCTCTAGGATATACTTTGGAACAATCTTGGAAAGATGTGAATATCATAATATAATTTGGATATCTTGCCCCCAAGTTTAATGCTCCTCTCTCTTAACCTTGTAGGTTAAAACTGAATAATGCCGAAGATTTTAAGTCACATTCTAACAAGGTCCCGTGCACTGGGCTGGGAGGAACGAAGGACATGAGGAAGACCCAGACACTGTCTACACCTATGGTTTGTTGAGGTGAGGAAAGTGGGTGGGAAGGAGTTGAGGATGGAGCCACACAGTGTCAGAGACTGGGGAGGGGTGGCCGGACACTGGGAACAGAGGAAGGGACATGAATGGAGTCAGAAGGATGACTCCACCTTTAGTGCTTCCAATGGGTGTTACCTACAGACTCAGCTAGCTGAGGGAGGGATCCTATTCAGAAAGCAGATCATTTGCAAACAGGACTGAAGTAAAAACACACAGGAAATGGATAAACAGTCTACTCTGGAAACAATCATGGAGAAAGTGGGTTGCAGACTGTGTTAATGAAATGCATGACTTTTAAACACATTCAGCAACTGAGAAGCCACCTTCACAACAATCTTACGGAAGTCTGCCATTAACTCTGCAAAGCACTGTAATTTACATTACACGTACTTTGTGAGTAAATGGAAATGTTTTAAAATATCTTTTTTAAAGGAGTTTTAAAATATGGGAATCAATCATGAATTCACATGGCAGGGATTTTCACTCATAGACTGTCTGTGAGTAACTGCAGCCATTTCTCCAAAGTATCAGTAGCTTTGATGCAAACAGTGGCTCGTTATATTTGTGATTTGATCATAAGACAAATGACTAAGGTCTGACTGGGTGAGGATTCACAGACAGTGATACTGATTGCATTACATTTCTGTTTGCGGTACTCTCTCTCTTCCATCCTTGGAGAACTGGAGCTGTGCAGGCGGCAGGTTTGGCATCATCTTCAGAGGGGTGATTTGTGGGCCAGGGGCAACTATCCCCTAGGAATCACCACTCAGGAGCACAGACTCACAGAGAAGCCCTCCCAAGTCAGCTTGAAATCCTGCTCCATTTCATCTGCTCCAAGAGTTTCTATGGTCTTTTTGTAGAGATGACTTCCTCCCAGGCCAAAAACCCTATTACTTCACCCGCTTTCTTGGCTCTGCCTGGGCCCTTCCCCCTAACTCGCCTCAGTGCCTTTTCTGGGTCTGCTTCTGGTGTGGACTTTCCTTCTGCAGTCCCAGCTCCAAGCCTTGCACAGAAGCGGTAAGGTGGACCCAGACAGCACCGCTCCGAGCCCTACACATCCATGCAGTAACTACTGGACCCTTTCCTAGAGAACACTACCTGCAATCACCACGTGTTAAAACTTGGAAGGACGGATTTCATCTCGCCTTTGAAAGCACTCTAAAGTCAAAACCAGAGGCAAACTATAATGAAATTTTTGGCCCGTTTCTTGGTTCATGCATTGGAAAGAAAGGTGTCAACACAAAGGTAAGAGACTAAGGGGGCTATGGAGACGAGAATGAATACCCGCTTGGCATCACAGTAGCGAAGTCCAAAGGCATGAAACTGAGGAAAGAATGTTGGCTTGACAGCAATGATCTGCGTGTAGAGCTCTGCAGGCCGGGACATGGCTGGCGTGCCGGACAGTAGGATCACTCTCTTGGCAACCTAGAGACAAAACAGCCAGAGACGCTCTCAACACAGTGAGGAGAGGATGATGGGGACTGCTGCCCCATGGGAGATTCCTTAATACAAAATAGCAAAAATGCCACACCGAGCTAGCAGCTGGATGTCCCACATCCTACCCCAGGAACAAACTCCCCCAGGCCACAGCAGCTTCATCTTTCACTTCCTGGGCTCTCTCACTGCTGGCTCTCAACTCTAAGCATATACATTTTAATTGGTGTGCGTGTGCACGTGTGTGTGTGTGTGTGTGTGTGTGTGTGTGTGTGTGTGTGTGTGTGTGAAGGTCATCAGATTCCTTGCAGCTGGAGTCAGAGGTGATTGTAAACAGCACAATTCTGGAAGAGCAGCGAGCGCTCTTCACCACCGGGCCTTCTCTCCAGCCCGTTCTCAACTTTTAAACATCTCAGATCTTTCCTTTATCAAAGATGCCAAAGACAAGCCTCACTCCAGAACTGTGTGATCTCTAAATCAGGGCGCTCTAGCCAGAGAAAAAGACCACACGTGTTGCAAAACCCGAACAGCACCGCTGATGAGAGCATCAGCTGTCACTCCTTCAGTCCCTCCCAGCTGCTGTCACAGCACACACACCTCCTGAACCATCTTGACTGGGGCCCCTCGTTCGACCGCAAGGCTCTTGAGAGTGTGGTGGCTATTCTTGGTTGTCAATGGGACTACATCTGGAATTAACTAAAACCCAAATCATCAGGCACACCTGTGAGGGATTTTATCTTAATTAAATCATTTGAGTGGGAAGACCCACTTGTAATCCAGACCTTTGAGGTGGGAAGATCCACCTTTAATCTGAGTCACACCTTCTGCTGGTAGCCTTAATATAAAGACACGGATGATGGAAGCTTGCTCTCTCTTTGCCTGCTCATTCTCACTCTCTAGCAAGTCCATTCCTTCACTGGCATTAGAGCCTACTTTTTCGGGATTCTGGTGTATACTGAAGACCAGCTCAGACATCCAGCGTCATGGACCGAACTACTGGATTCTTAGAACTTTCATTGGTTCCAGCCAACCAATGTTGGAATAGCTGGACCACGGCCTGTAAGCCATTCTAATCTCGTTCTCTCTCTCTTTCTCTCTCTCTCTCTCTGTCTCTTTCTCTCTCTCTCTCTCTCTCTCTCTCTCACACACACACACACACACACACACACACACACACACACTGTAAGTTCTGTTCCCCTAGAGAACCCTGAGATCAGGACTGGGCTGTTCCTACTTACTTTCTGTAGCACTTTGTGCCCAGTACAAAGTAGGTAATCAATCAATGTACACTACATGCTGAGAAAAACTCAGAGGAAAGCTAGTGAGGGTTGCAGGGAACGTGAGGTAAGCACAAGGGATCCAGTGTTGGAACAAAGAGATCAATAGGCCTGAATTTCCTGCAGAACAGATTTCTGATATTCATGTTAAATTTACATAATGACCCTGCTAACATCAAGAGTAATGATAGAGAAAGCCTGTGTAGAAGCCTCCAGTTCAGTGGTTCTCCACCTTCCTGACGCTGCGACCCTTAAATACAGTTCCTCATGTTGTGGTGACCCCCCCTTACCATAAAATTATTTTTGTTGCTACTTTATAACTGTTATTTTGCTGCTGGATGAATCATAATCTGAAATGCAGGATATCTGATATGCGACCCCTGTGAAAGGGTCGTTTGCCCCCCCAAAGGGGTTGTGGCCCACAGGTTGAGAACCACTGCTCTAGCTGATGTCAGTTCCCTCACCCTTCCCAGATGGAAGTGATAGGGGAAGGACTAAGGGAAGAGCAGAGGGTGTACTGCAGAGAAGAGAAAGGTTGGCTTTGAGAAGAAACCAGAATAGCATCTCATCTGCTATGGAATGACGTAACCTCTCCCTGTTCAGACCCACACTGTGATCAGTCATCTCTAAGGCCTTGGATCTGTGCCCAGCTGAAAACAGTTGCTATGCTTGGTCTATCTCTGAGAAACCCACACCTAGGAAAAGAAAATGTATAAGATGATAGAAACCCCCAATGCTAAGTTAAACACTGTGTCGTCAACCCCCCAGGCTAAGGAAAGACAGTGGCATCTGAGAAAAACACAGTGAACAACGTAAAAGAACTCTGTTTGGTGTCAGGAAAACAGCAGTTCGTAAGCAGACACGGAGGGCAGCTGGCCATCTGAGATGTTTCCTCAGAGCTGAGCGGCACAAGTCCTGCAGGATACTCCAATGCAGGACGAATTAGTGCATCTAATGCACCAAGGAGAACACCCTGCAGTTAGCCAAAGCAGATGGGCTACGCACAGGGGTAAAGTGTGAGCCCAGGGATGTCTGAAGCAAAGAACCCTGGTTATTTCAAGTCCATACAACAAATCCAAAGAGAACAAAGGGTACACATTTTGGTGGACTTATACAGCAGAATGCTGTATGTAAGGATGAGGTAGTCATTTGGAATGACATGGAATGATTTTCAGGACACACAATCCAGGGGGAAATAATAGGTGCAGTGGTTGTTATAAAACTAGGTGTGGGGAATGGATGAAGTCCTGAGTGAATGTGTTTTGCTGACATGAGCATGGCCATGTCAGGACCCCTGCGCCACACACCATGGGAATGGAAAAGCCTTCCCTGGTTTAGGTTAGGGAAATGACAAAGCCATCCCCTTGTCCAAGTACTGATTTATTTATTTATTTATTTATTTATTTTTGGTTTCTTGAGACAGGGTTTCTCTGTGTAGTTTTGGTGCCTGTCCTGGATCTCACTCTGTAGACCAGGCTGGCCTCGAACTCACAGAGATCCGCCTGGCTCTGCCTCCCCAGTGCTGGGATTAAAGGCGTGCGCCACCACCGCCCGGCATCCAAGTACTGATGTTAAGAGGATTGACCGTTAGCTAAAATCAGTGCATGCAGAAACTATTAACCATAGCTGCCTCCTCCAGATGACTGCAACCTGAGAATGCTCCCTCCGGAAACTTCCCACTGAGATGAGCTAGCTAGCCACTCGCCTCCTCCAGCTGCATAAGAAACCTGCTTCCTCATTCAGCGGCATAGAATAAATACACGGAGTTTTCAGGCTGCTAGTGTGCCTCTGTCAGAGTGCACAGCCCACCCAATCCCAGCCTTTCAGTAGGTATGTCTATTGCCTGCTCTCTCTTCACCCCAGGCAGGCCAGCTCCAAAGCTGGTTGGAGCAGCTAGGTATGGTGGCACACACCTGTGATCTTCACAATAGAGAGGCAGAGGCAGAAAGATCAGGAGTTCAAGACCAGCCTGGGCTACACAATGCCCTGTCTCAAAAAGGAAGAAAAAGGAAACAATGAAAATCCAGGGGCTGGAGACTACTCTGCAGGACAGAAGAACACACACACTTAGAATCAGGCTCCTACAGAAGTAAACCATGAATCTGATAGCTATGGCTATCTCTGGGGGACAGCAAAGACCAGGGGTCCAAAGATGGGAGGAGAAGACAGGTTTTTTGTTTATTTGTTTTACTGTACTGTAATCTTTGTAAACTTAATCATCTATTTATTTTAAAAGCAAAACATAAACAAAAACCTCAGAGTTTTAGCTGGCATCTCATTTAGCCGGTTATCAGAACTAGGGACTCCAGAACTAAACATGGTGTCATGGACCTGAGGAGTGGGGTCCTGGACACAGAACAGACAAGGGTCGGACTTCATCAGAATGTGTACAGAGAAAGACTTGACCCTGCTCTACAGGCCCACTGTTGCCCACCCTGAGGCTAGAACACACCCCAGCCCACGGACTCAGGGACAGGTGTAGATCTGAGAACACATAGGAAAAAAAGATGTACACAATGGACCATCTAGTTAACCACAGGCCTCAGACGATGTGAAACGGATTAATCAGCTTACCTAGACCAACCAGGTAAGCCTCAGCTTTGCCGGAGGTTCTCTCTGATGCCTACAGCCCTGGCCTGGTTCTACACTTAGATAACATATCATACCCTGGCAGCTTTGCCACTACAAGTGCTGTAGTTTCTCCTGAGCTGTTTAGTGACATGCTGTTACAGGTCCTCTTGTCCTGGCAGGAAGCCAAAGGAAGACTCAGAGTCTCTTCTCATCTGAGTCTGTGACCCTCAACCGGACTTCATGTGGACAGGGTTCTTGGCAGGATGTAAACTAGCACATAACCCAGGAAGAGATGCCCAATGCCAGCACTGAGTCCCACCCCTAGCTCATCGGCCTGAGCTGCCAACTGTTTGACCAGGACGCCCTGCATGCCTGAGCAAAGAACGTTGTATCAAGGCCCTAAGTCTCTCTCGGCCACACTTACCTTTAGGATAGGCACAGCTGCTCGGCAGCGGGCAGTCTTAATGTTTTTGAGGAAGTGTGATTCATCCTGAAAGAAACAGCCACATGAGTAAATAGAGACAGTCCTTGATACACAGGCAGTCCACATGACCTCTGGGGACTGTTATGTTGAAAACATGGCATTTGATAGATTTATAGTTGTACATTCTGTATATAAGCAAACATAGAAGTTTCCATATTTTCTAAAAACAAAGGTGTTGTGAACATATTATTACCCAGGAGGGAAGTTTTTAGGTTGGCATATTCCAGTTGCTTGCCAAATAGCTCTGAGCTATGGTACCCAGTTTCTCTACCCCTATAATGGATATAATGCTAGCTCCTAGAACATCAGATTGCTATGTAAGAAATAAGCTAATGCAGGGGCAGCCGCAAAGCAGTCCTACTACCTAATGAGTATTCCCTGTATCAGGGGCTACTAGCGATCCTACCTGTCCCTGAATCTATTAAGTTCCCCCAAATTGCTCCATTTCAGCTATGATAAACAAAAGGGGCCTCAAAATCACAGTGGGCAGTGTGAGAGTTCTCAAATGTCCAGAAAGCATCCCCAAGATGCCTGGGCTACTACATTCATGATCCTGATTCAGGATAAGTCCTCATAAAAGTCACGAGAAAGCCATTTATAGAGAGAAGTTGCAGAAAACGTACCAGGCATGAAAGGGAACTGGCCCTTTCAAGCATGGGTAAAAAGGTACCACCGTCAGAGCAAACCACAAACAGCGGATCAAGAGAAGAAGCCTCATCTACAATGTGTGTGTAGAGAGTCGCCACTTCATCCCTTACTACAGTGAAGCCAGAAATGGCAGGCTGTATGCTGCATCTGAGGACAGACCAGGCCTGGTGGCAAGCAGTTTGTTCAGAATCTCAAGGCTGGGTGAGTGATGAGCCAGGAACAGAAACACATGAATTCAGAAGCCACGTGCCACAAAGCTCCAGTCAACGGTTTTCCAACATGCTAGCTCTGCAACTAAGGAAAAGGATGGATCTGCCTGCACTGTCAGCTCAAGTGAACTAAAGGCAGTACCACTTGGGAACACAGGGAGAGTAGTGGTTATATATGAGACAGCTAATACAAGGTCACGGTCAAGAAAGGCAGGCATCACTGTCCCTACATCCTAGAGCCACCAGGACCATCCTGGAATATTTCTGTTAATACTTCATTTCACCAGAATGCTGCAATTCTTTTAAAGCCACACCTGAATTTGTGCCAAGACCAACATGACTCCCCAGAAGACTCATTACTTAAATAGCTTTGATAAAATACGTGTTCTTGTTTGCACACACTAAGAACATTGGGTGGTTCTCATTTCCAGACCACACTGACTATCCCCTGGGGTCAGCAACCATCTCTTCTCTTTCCCTGCTCTGGGTTCCAGCCGTGTTTGTATTTGGGAACCATGCCCACATATTCTATGCTGACAGCTGGCTGGGCACCAAGTCTGCCCAGGTGTTCACGAAATGTGTGAAGAGCGAAAAGGAAAGCCAGTTGCTGAAAGCAACATGGTCACACTTGGAAGCAGGTGCAGATGTCTTTAAAAACAACTCAAGTAAAAACTGCTTTTCTTCCAGCAAGGATGGCGATGTGTCTTCATACCAGGTGGAAGAACATGACTGACTGCTGAACTCTATGTCTGAGCTACATTAACAAGGTGGTACCAATGCAATGCACACACCCTTGCAGACAAGGCTTCAGGCCTTGGGACCCAGAATGGTCTGCTGCACGCATGCTGGTCTCCATCCCTGGCCTCACAACACAGGAGGGATGAACTGTTTTAAATGCTCCTCAGGAAAGTCTGGTACACAGTCAGGCATAAGAGCTGCTTCAGGAAAGGAATAGATCATTCCCAACCAAAGGAAGGCAGTGTTTTCTATTGCCAGAGAGGATCAATGAGGTCAAATTCCCAAATCTGAGGAGCCCTTCAGAGTGTCTAAGAGATCAAATACTTCAGAACTCTGCCAAGTCACTTACAATAATGACGACTTTGAAGGGGGTTTTTAGCTGCCTTTCCAACTTGCTAAGAAGATCAAAACTAACAATGTTGACCAAGCCAGCTGTTAGGCGGCCCTTCCCGGTCACCACCACGTTGATGTTCTCTGGGCTCAGAGACGGCAGCCACCGAAGAAAGGCCTGCAGGTGACGGGACAGCAAAACAAAGTGACGACCCCAGCCAACGCATCGACAGCGTTCTCAGTGGGGACCAAGTTTCACATTCCTTGAAGACACACTCCCTCTCCACATCCTCCTGCATCTGCCAAACCTGGTCCTCTCTCCCTGCCTCCAGTCCACTCCTCCCCATTCACTATTTACTGACAGGACTCTCTCCTGTGAGCAGGCACCTCACATGCCTATGATATCTTCTCTGTGATCTAGATGGTCAGCACAGCAGTTCCTGCTTGGAAGAATATGATTCGAAGAATTTTATGAAGGCCCTACAAGAGCCTCGGACACTAAAGGCAAACTGTGTTTACTGAGGAGGATAAAAACATTTATGCCAGTTTTCTTCAAAACCACCTGCTATCCCCCAAAGCCCATCACTGGATAAATCAGGCAACTTGGGGCTGCAGGAAGGCCACTGGGTGTCTCCATATTGGAGCCTGAGCATGTAGGTGCCCCTGGCCTTGCTTGGGCCTGCTTTGGCCGGACATCAATTCTCTAGTCTTGGTCCTGTTTATAAGCAGCTACCTCACTCTTTCTGGATGTTCTGAGGGAAATCTAACACACACAGATATATAATGGCAGCTCTCTCCAGGTAGTGGCAGGATCCAGACCTCACCAGCAGCAGGCTGAGGTGCATCCTCTGCACTCTGACGCCTTAGAAAGAGGTCCCCCGTGAGGAAACTGATACCCCACATCAGCAGCATAAAGCCATGAAGCTTGGGAAATAAGCTAGGTCTTCCTTCACTGAATGTGCTTAAATTTAAAAAAATTTCATTATTCAATGTTTATATCAGGCCTCCATCTATTGGAGTGTCTGGGGAACATAAACATACTATGGACTCCACCCTACAGCAAGCCAAACACTGAGCAGAGAAGTCAGGAATATGTCTCCTTAGGAGGTAGGTGCACAGCTTTTGACCTCCTAGAGACCTAGTTTATCTGTAGAGTGGGTCACTAAGTGCTGTGTCACAGAATTAGACAAAGGAAGTAAAGACAGTCCAGAATTTGGGTGCAGTGCAGAAAGAAGGTCTTGTTTACAAGGGCACAGAGGTACAGCACCTGCCGAGGGACTGCCAATAGGTCCCTAAGCTAGTGACTGCTTGGCTTGCCTCCCTCTGGGGATAACATGACTCCCCATTCTCAGGGACCAACTCGCCTTCCCGCTGGTCTTTGATCCACATCTAGACCTTTAAAGACCCCAGGCCTTGCCTCTACACTGTAATTGTGATGTTCTAGCCCTAAGGAAGCCCTTCCCAATGATTCCAACGCAAAGAAATCGAACCTGCTCCCAGGTGAAGCGCACAGAGGAGGGCACGACCACCAGGAGCGGCCATTCCTTCCGGTAAAAGGCTGCTATGCAGATGGCTTGGATGGTCTTCCCCAGGCCCATGTCATCAGCAAGCAGCAGGCGGCCTCTCTTTGATATGGCAAAGCTGCAAACACACAGGGTAAGGTGAGTGTCACAGTGCAGGGGCCGTTCTGTCCACCTTAATCAACCTGCCACCACGCGGAGCCGAGGGCCCCTCTGTGCAGGCTGCAACACCGACAGGAATGTGCTGCGCTCTCAGCAAGGCTCTTTCCAGAAAGGGCAGGGCAGGAGCCATTGAGGAGCCGGAAGAGGAGCACAAGAGAGAACCAGACAGCGCAAACGCAGAATGGTCAGTACGCTGGAGGAGGATGCACGAGACAACCAGCTACAACCGGAGGAGTCAGGAGTGAAGCCGCGGTGAGAAAACTCCACCTGAACCAAGCACAGGGGACCACGAGAGGTCATGATGCAACATCCACATCCAGGGCTTTGATCTCCCTTGAGAAACGTGCCCGGGAAGGGCAGAAAGAAATGAGAGTCAGTGGAGTTAGCAGTGCGGCATCCTGAGACTCAAAGCTCACTCCACATGCTCAGGAGCAGAGCGGAGCCAGCAGTGACGAAAACCACTGGCAAAAAGGACAGAGAGGGGAAGAGGATGAGAACTTGGCTCTAGCAAAGGGTTTTTTCACAGGCTGGCAGCTTCCAGGCACTTAAGTGCACTGGGCCTTGCTGACAGTCTATAGACGAGGGTAGAGCCAGACAGGCCTGAACTGGAATCTCAACTCTATTACTCAGTTGCTGTGTCTCCTGATGTACCTCCAAGTGCACCAGTGAGGTCGGAGGAAGCAGTACCTGACCCACAGTTGGGAGAAAGAGTGAAAAAAGCACTTACGATTGGTGCCTGGCACCTTCCTCAACACCGAGGAACAGTTTCTGTTATAACCATCATCCCACAGAAGGCAGGGAGGTAGTGAGAGCAGAAACAGTGAATGACTTGCTCGTGTTGCAGATGAATCACTGAGAAACTACAAAAAGAGTCTGCACATCAGACATCTGGTCCCCAGCTCCAAACTCCAGTCCTCTCTCATCTGATTTGTGAAAAACTGATTGCTGGCTCAGAAACCTAGTGGATAGTTCTTCTCTTTTCTTCTTACACCGTAAAAACAGAGAGTAATCTCTTCTAATCGGCTTGTGGGCGCTACAAGACTTTTCAGGTGCCCTTGGCCTTCTGGTAAGTTCCCCAAGATGCAACAACTGAGCAGCTCTGGGGACCAAGGCCCAGCAGCACATGGGTATCCTGTCAGGGGACTTCCTCGTCCTCTCTGCAGCCACAGGGAGCAGCCTCCCTTTCCGCAGCACAGAAACAGCCTTAGTCTATGCTGCCAAACTGGAACACCAGCCACAAGCCCCTGAAAACAGCACCTGGCTGAGCAGTGTGCCAGCTAAGGAGAAAGCAGCGCTAAAGCAGAGAATTCTGGGGAGAAATCTCTTCCTTCAGCTGATGAGCACTGGTTTCTGAACACCTGCAATCCAAAGCCCTGGTTAACTCATGGAATTGGAAACCAATGGTAACAATAAGCTTTGGGAACAGCACACCTGGCTGTTTAATGTTTAATCTAGATGCTTCCAGACATGTATGCAATGAACACATGTTAGGATTCATAACAGGCATTTGACCCCCACCTGTGCTAAGTGATGAAATTCAAGCAAGAGAAAGCAAGAGGAAGACCAGGAATCTACCTAACTCCCTCTCTCTGGAAGGGCATGAGGTTAGACACAAGCTTGGCATCCACTCCAGAAAGGTCAGCTTCGGGCACGTCTGCTTGGGCATTGAGAGACGTCTTCTCCAGCTGAGATGCAAATGCCAGGGTCACTGTCTTGGGCAGAGGGTCCAGTCGAACTTGCTGGAGATCACGTGACTTTGTAACTGGAAAGATAAAACAGAGGTGTGTGAACCAGAATGCACAGGTCCAAAAGACCTGGACAAAGACCAAGGGCTTTAGTACACAGAATTCAGCAAGAGGTATTCTGCTACATGCTGTTTTCTTACAAGGGTTAACTGCAGAACATGCCGCTAGCTGAGCACTGAACCAGACACACGCCAGTGTTTTCTCTCTCTAGTCCTTATACCTACAGGTAAGAGGGTAGGTATTCAGTAACACAAAAGTGGTTTGGCTGATTATACCATACTAGAAAGAACTATCAGAGGTTTGTGATTTTTTTCAACCTAATTAATTTTCTTTCTTTATAGTTCCAAATACATAAAGGCTCATACCTATTAAAATAGCCATTCAAAATCATCTCAGAAAGATCCTAAAAAAGCAAGTCTTCAGTAGAACGAAGCCTTGTTCTGATGGCTTCAGTGTTTGGGGGAAGAGAGAGCCCTTAAGTTGCCTTCTGTCAATAGCAGAAGAAACACGTTGCTCTTCAGAGAGAAGCCACTAGGGGTTCCCAAGTTAGACTGGTAGGACCATAGTGCTACTAACAAACAATAGCAACAGGCAGAGTGCACGCACAGGCTGCAAACCAAGACAGACAGACACTTCTAATCTTGTTTCTTTTGAAAATAACAATCTTCTCTGGAGAGGGTTTTAGAGTTGTCATCTCTACAGGGAAGCAGCTGAAGTACCTGTCACCAGGAGTGTGCGTGCGTGCGTGCGTGCGCATGCGCGTGCATTCGTGTGTGTGTGTGTGTGTGTGTGTGTGTGTGTGTGTGTGTGTGTATGTGAGTGTGAGAGAGAGAGACAGAGAGAGAGAGAGAGAGAGAGAGAGAGAGAGAGAGAGAGACTGAGACTCAAGTGAGTAAAAGAGCTTGCTGGGCAAACGTGAGAACCAGTTTGGATAGCCAGAACCATGTAAAAGCCAGATGCACAGCATCAGTCTATAATCCCAGGTTCCTCCAGGGAGACAGTAAGCAAACACAGGAGGATCTCTCAGAGTTCCTGGACCAGCTACCTTCATGTATGCAACAGAAAAGCAACGAAGAGACCCTGTATCAAAGCTAGAAAATGGGGCTCCAGAGGTTTCCTTCAGAGTTCCACACACAGGCCACGGCTCTGTAGACCAGGCTGGGATCAAACTCACATCTGCCTGCCTCTGCTTCGAGTGTTGGGATTAAAGGCATGCACCACCTGGATAAAACATTTTTTTTTTCTGGTAAAATTATGGTTCTCTCTGGGCGGTGGTGGTGCACGCCTTTAATCCCAGCACTCAGGAGGCAGAGGCAGGCGGATCTCTGTGAGTTTAAGGCCAGCCTGGGCTACAAAGTGAGTTCCAGGACAGGCACCAAAGCTACACAGAGAAACCCTGTCTCGAAAAACAAAAAAACAAAAAAATTATGTTCTCTTGAACATAGAAGCAATCATGATCACCTCTGTTCAAGATACTGTTTCTTAATACTTCAAAGGTATTCCAAAAGTTCTGGGCTTCAACCACCAGTGGATTACTAGAGCTAATACAGATGTGAACATGGACAGCTGTGCCATCTGCTGCTAGCTTCAGTTGCTTAGTATTTTTGTTTTGTTTTGTTTTTAATTCAATCTTTGTCTTTTACTAAATATAATTATCAGGTGCCAGTGAGGTGGCTCAGCAGGTAAAGGTGCATGCCACCAAGGCCAGAAACCTGTAGTCAACCCCAGGAACCCACATGGTAGAAGAGACTGGCTCATACAATTTGTCCTCTGATCACGTGTGCCACAGGCTATGACACATGGAGATATACATCCCTCCCCACTCAAACACAATACATACGTATATGTATACACACACACAAACACATACCCCAGTTGTTTCTGGAAAGTTTCCATGAATAGAATTAACAACAGAAATTAAGTAAGGCTGATGGCTTTAATATAAAGTAGGCTGTTCCATACTGGTGTAGAAATCTACTTTTTATCTCTCAAATTAAATTGGAATGTGCTAATTTATACAAACTTCGGGAGATGGAGCACTCAATGTACTTGGCAGAAGCCATTTCCATCATAATTCTAGCAATCTTCAGAACTCAAGTACCTGGGGAAGGAAAGCTAGGAGCTGCTGAGAGGCTGGCTTGCAAGGCCTCTGTGAGCACCCTCTTCTTTCAACCACTCAGCGAGGAAGCACCCTACGCCACTGTCTCGTGCAGCTCTGTTTCCAAAGTCTTGTACTGCTAGCTCAGCTCACTGGGTACTTCTGAGCACCCCGCCCTCCCCTGTCAGCGCTGCCCATTGTCCTTTCATTGGGGCTGGTGAATGACAGGCATGTGCTGTCTGGCTTCATGAGTCATGCAGAAGTTATTTCTACAAAAAGCTCTTTGGCAGAATGTGCTAGCCACACAGCTGAGAGATGCGAGTGTTTCCAAACAGCAGCTGACAAGACGGGATCATGGAGAACCCTTCTGGACTGTGACAGCCAGAGAAAAACAAACGGCCTCATGCCAATTTCACTGTGGGCAGAAGGCATCCAGTCACTTGGAAAGAAGAGAAACCTCTGAGAGTCCCTTTCCAAGAGGAAATGACTCTCACCACGTCTTTGATGACACACTCAGGCCTCACCACCATTTCTTAATTAGCATCTCATGCGTGTGCTCAACTTGCTGGGCGTCAATAATCTGATTTCACACATGAGGAAGAGGATGTGCAGGGGAGAAGGAAGGTGCAAATTCCCCAGGTCTGCAGCACAGATGGAAACTGAACCAGGCTCTCTCCGGAGTGCCCACTCGGTCCTCTCAGTGCTCAGAGCTGGCTTCAGAACTTCTTAACGGTTACAAATGCAGGAGGGGTTTAAATCTTATTTCCACCACCACTGATGCCACTGTGACCCCAAAATGTCACCAGTAAGGCAAGCAAAGGTTTCCTTACTGAGACAATAACCAGGAAGAAACAAATAAAAATTATAAATCTCGAATTACCGACTCAGGGCCTAGAGAATTACTGATGTCTAATACCAACTCTAGAAGTGTGCTCATGATGTGCATTTTTCTGCATGAGGAACTGAGTTCATTAGATATTTTAGATTCTGTAGCCTGCAAAACATTAGGAGCCACTGTGGGAGGCTGAGCCTTGACGCACGGTTTCCCAGCACTGCATTCACCTGCTAAAGCCAAGCATCCTGCGCTGTCGGTCCATAAAAGGCAGAGAAGTTTATTGCTCACATATTTGTCTTTCTTGGTCAAGAAAGGCAATGAAGGGACAGGAAAGAACTAATTCCTGTCTCTCATCAAAAATTCAGGTTAGGCCAACAGTTCTCTTTGAATCAGAAGCTCCAAACAACAGTCAGAGAACTTCCGATCTGCACTGGCCATCCTTCCTGCTTCGACCAGTTTTTATGGATACTAAAATAGCACCACCTCATATTCAACTTAACCTTGCAGTTTACAGCAAGGCCTTCCTCAAGGAACAAAAAGTTTTTCTTTTGTATTTATTATTCCTTTGTATTTGTCTGCCAGTGAGACAGATACGGATTTTAAAAAATAAAAAAATAAATTAAAAAAAAATTTTTTTTTTCAGATAGGGTCTTACGTAGCCCAGGCTGGATTCAAGCTTGCTAGGTAGCCAAGGATGACCTTGAACTTCTGATCCTCCTGCCTCCACCTCCTGAGTATCGGGATAATAGGTACAGGCCACCACACACACTGGATCAAACACAGGCCTTAGGTATGCTAGGTAAACAATGATCTCCAGCCCAAAGATGCCCTTGCTTAATAAAAGGACAGTGGGACACAAAATAGTGCGCCATTTCCCTGATGTCTGAAACTACATAGTAAGTCAGGAGACGCAGGAAGCAACCCAGCTCTGCCCTCTTCCTCAAAGCCCTAGCCTGAAGGACAAGAAGCTAATGTCAGTCGGGCGGCAGCGGCGGCGCTCGCCTTTAATCCCAGCACTCAGGAGATAGAGGCAGGCGGATCTCTGTGAGTTTGAGGCCAGCCTGGGCTACAGATCGAGATCCAGGACAGACACCAAAACTACAGAGAAACCCTGTCTCAAAAAACAAACAAACAAACAAAC